>JAKCPI010011575.1:0-99271 GCA_023213315.1 Euborellia annulipes | reverse complement strand
ATTTAAATTTCATCTGTAGGGGATTAGAACTGGAGGCGATTAGAACTTTAATTATCAGATCTCAGAGATCTAAATGCACGATGGTGGTGCTGTGGCTAAAAATAAAAAAAGATAAAAAAAAATGTGTTATTTTAACGCCGGTTTATGCAATTTTTGGAATACCCTGATTTGACGGTTGGGATTGTAGTTTTAATGAATATTATCAATATTTAATTCATCTTGTTTTTAATAATTATTTCATCTATTAAAGACAAATTGGGCATTGGAATGTTTTCGATACAGAGAGGTTCATTTATGAATCTTCTGTGGAGATCTTAGGATAGCTAAAAAAAAAAAAAACAATAAACCCCAATTTCTATCTTTTTTTATGACTTTAGTTTTCAAGTAAACAGAGAGACAGACATGACCACTAAATAGATCTTTAGAGAATTAAATAATATATACGAGCTCCATTCCATTTAACATCATCAATCAATCAATTCTTCTATTTTTATAGTATCCTGGCTGTCAAGGAAATTAGTAAAAATTTAAAGAAACCATTTGGTTTATTTGCTGTATGATAAGTAATTAAAACTTTAAATTAATGCGAAACTTAAACTTTTTAGAAATCATTTTTCATCAATTCTACTAGTCGATTTTTCTACAATAAAATTTTGTAATACTATAAATACAAATCTATTTATTAATTCACTCAGAAGCCTGATGAGTATTTAGACAAAAGAAGTTCTTCTTATCTATGCTCATTTCAGCTCTTAAGAACTGATGATGGATTTATTTAATTAAACCCGAAACGTCTTCTGAATGGAATTTTTATTCGATAGGAGCTCTCCCTTTTGGCTGACTTTCTTCCTGTCTATCATTTTAATCGTTGAACAGCCACTTCTCTTATCAACAAAGAAGTTCTTTTTACAAAATAAAATAAAAAGAAAAAAAAGTTCTTTTTAAGCCAATATTTTCAGTTTTAATTAATCAACAGACCAATTTTCTGTTTTTTCTGGGTTTTATCAATAAATTTCTCTGCTATTTTCGGGACAAAATAAATTAAGGAAGAAAAAAGTAGCCTAGCCGCGTTTCAACCACATTGACAGCTCCGCGCTACTGGTTGTCTATGAATAAGGGGAAAAGAATGATCAGGCGAAGATGAGAGGCGAATGTTAATTTCTAGTCGTTTCGTTATAAACATATTGTGCTGTATGCAGGTCCGCAGACAGACTTGACGGAGCCCCAGGTCTACTTAATAATACGGACACCCCCCCCCCCACCCTAAAAGTGTTTTTCTCCTCCCCCCTCCCCCCCCCCCCACTCACAGAAATATAATATTAACACCTTCTCACCCACCCCAAAAGTTTGCCAGCAAAAATAATTATTAATTTAAAATGGGCCGGCTTTTTAATTAAACCATTGGTCAAAAAACAAATAAATCATCAGAACTCCCCGGGCAACCCGCGACGGATGGGGTATGAGGTTAGCACCTAACCTCTACACCACCCTAAATTTTCTAGTTGGTAAAAAAGGCTATTGTGGCCTTTACACCAACAATTTTTTACACAATTTTTGAAACAGTTATACATAGCTTATAATATTTCTTTAAATAAAAAATAAAAGTTATTTAAAAATTTGTCAAAATTCCCTAAACAAAAGAGTTATCATAATTTATTGAGGACAGACGAACAGACAACTTCCGGGTGATCTGGGGGTTATGGGATAATTTTTGAAAATTAGGTACGTTTTTTTTAGCTATCCTGAGATGTGAAAAATATAAATATATCAAACTTAGCTTGATTTATAAACATTTTAAATTAAAATATAGAGTAAGAGAAAGTAAAAATAAGTATTATGGGGCACCTAAGGTGCGTCGCGGTGTAAAATTTCCCAATTTGGCCACATTTTCAATTCATATTAGTAAAATCCGGACGACAAACGGAACATGTGTTCCAAATCCGGACTTATGGTAACCCTACCTAGACAATAATAATAATAATAATCCTAAATAGTTTTTATAAATTGCTCTCCCTGTCTTGTGTGATGAGTGATGCAAAATTGTCAATTATAGATTCCAAGTCAGCATTCCTCTTTAATTCTGTTTCTGTTGCTAGAACACCCACACTTAATAAACTGTTTAGAAGATGAAGAAAATGATTTTTAAAATTATAATTTTAAGATATGATTTTAAAGGGCCCGGCCCTCAGAAAAAAAAATTTCAAGAAAATGATTTTTTTTTTTAATTGAAATTTTAACTATGAAAATTATTTTGACGTGAAAACGTCTTACAAATCATGTGTCTATAGTGGCAGGTTAGGGGGGCATGCACGAAAAAGTTTATTTTTATTAGAATTTAAAGATTGGAGCGCAAAGGGGCCCGGGCCCCGGGGATATACCCCCCCTCTGTCTGCGGCCCTGGCTGTATGTTACAAACTTTAACACTGCTCATGGTTGAAAATAGTCTTTTTCTTTAATTAAAACACTTGGATTGTGGAATTATTAGTTTAAAAAAATCATATTTTTATTTGAGCCTATCTTGTTGAGTTTTAAGGTCATTTCATTTATTTATTTCAAGAAGATGAAACTAAACATCAATTTTCTTTGATGAGTTCACTCTTTTGGGATTATGTATAAACTATTGCCAGAAGAATACCAGATCAAAAAACTTGAATGAACTCTTTTTTTTTTTAAACTAGCAAATTGAATTTTTGAATTCCAGAAGACTTTTTTTAATTCTTTTAGGCTTTTAGCTTTCAAAGAAGATAGCTATATAGTTGATATGCTAGAGGTAGAATTCTTCTTTGCATTTTTTTTGATCAAATTAAACTTAGAATTCATTGGTTTTACACAATTTTTTGTTTAAGATCTTTTTCGATATGTAAGGCCATTTGGAATTCTTATTTATTTCAATTGATTGGTAGTCAATAAGTATAATTTTGGATTCATTTTACTGTCCTCTCGAAAGAAGAACGAAATAATTAAAAAATTTATTTTTTAATTATATGGGGCCTTTTTCTAAAGATGGTAGTTTCTTGATATAATAATAGTATGGCATTTTTCTCTTAAATATAAAAAAATACTCACTTTATTCGGTTGTATACGAGCAATTCTGCGAGCTCTCGTCCGAGTCGAGAATAGGTGGTTTCTACGAAGACGAGCACTTTGGGATCGCTTCTTAGCCTGGCTGGGGTTCGATGCTCGCGTGGGGCACCCAGAGGCAAAAGACCCCGTTGACGACCGTCCATCGAGCAAAGTACGGCCGGTTCGGGACGCATGTCTCGATGCACCAAACTGAAACAAATTAATTTAATATAACTAGCTGCCTTAGGCCACCTGGCCCCATTTATAATTAATTTTCAAAATTGGAACCTTTCGGGCAGAGAAACTATATCTATATATATATAAATGAAATGGGAAAAATGTATGTATGTATGTAAATATGTATGTATATGTTCTATAGAAATCCACAATTTCCAATGAACCCTTTTGAAATTAAGTATACATATAGTATATGGCTCTGGGAGTAACGTAGTAATAATTTGAATCTCTTAAATGTTTTGGAAAATTAATTATAATCAAATTTCTTCAATATGGGAACACAAAATCAACAAATTGGCTAGAAATTAGAGAGCGTCCTTTATGCTGTGTGAACCAGCTTCCTACCTGACTATGGGCTGGGGGTGGGGGCTACGCAGCAGTTGAAAAACGAAGAGAGCACGCATATGGCTGACCCTTTAAACAGTCATAAACAGACCCTTTTGTGCTGATCCCAATCGGTACCCTCGCCTCGCTTGAATATAAGATCCTTCCTTAACATCTTAACACTTGCATTGCAACAAGAAATATCCCAAATTGGGAATAAACTTGCTCGCCGAAGGCGAGCAAGGGAGTCCAGGGGCGCAGCCCCTGGCTAGGCGGAAAGCCCCGCCGAAGGCGGGCTTTGCGACTAGTTTGATATAAAAATTATATACATTTTTGGCTCAAGCCCACCTTCGACAGTTCCTGAGCCTCCTGGCAGCGATAAATTTCGCTTGGATAATATTGTATAAAAAAATTTCCCAGTCGTAAACTGCATTTATACTTTTAAAGTCGGTGGTGACTTTTAGCACTACAAGCCAGAATGTATTATAATAAATATTGCGTTTGGAAGGAATAAAAAAGTAGCAAGGATTTGTTTCTATAATTTATTTTTACTTTCTCTTATATCTATATATGTTAATATATATAGAGAGGAAGTATTGGTATTTATGTCAAAAATTCGATGTCTAGATTTTGATGGATATACAAGTATTGAGGTCCCCTCAATCCAAAAAAGTGATTTTCGCAACATGCTCTGTCTGTGTGTCTGTATATCTGAAAAACCAAAAGAGCTATGAGGTTGAAATTTTATATTTAAGTTAGGTACCCCCTGGGACGTGATTTTCATATTCCCTTGAAATATTTTGAAACGCACTCTACTCTTGTACTTCAAAGGAAAAATAGGAGAAATGGTAACAAAATATAAATATTTTCCCATGTTTATAAATTTTACATCGTGAATTCAAATCAACTTTAGCTACTGTTGGAAACTAAATATCTGCGACACAAAAAATCTGGTACGACCAGTCGCACCAGATTTTTCCAATATATCAACAATATAGTCGTACACATCTTTATTTTATTTTATTTTTTTTTTTTAAACATTCACACTTTTTTCTCACTCACACTCACACACACATTGACACTGTCTTTTCGGCAACTCAGGCCATTTAAGACATTTACGATAACCGTTATTGATTTAATATACATATATGGGGTTCAGGCATTCTTATTTAAGCCATCCAATTGGCTTAAAAAATCCTCGGACTGCCTAGGGTTCGAACCAGCGACGTTTGGTATACGAGGTTAGCACGCTTACCTCTACACCACGCCCCGAGGGCATTTTATTTTTTAATTTATTAATATTTTTAATTTTACATTTAAAAGCTAAAAAGAATATTTTTCTCTCTTTCTCTCCTCTTTAACTATATGATGATCAAATAAAATATTTAATAAAATTTTAATAATGACGAATTGAATTTAGCTTACAGAACAAAAGGATAGGTCAAAGGTGAGAATTATTTTTGGGATATCTATTAATAACAACATATTGGCGAGGAAAATATAGAGGTCAAAATTAATACAAGCATTTGGATTTTTTGAATTTTAAATAACTATTATTATTTATTTAAAAATTAAAAAAAAAAAAAACGACTTCGAATATTCTGGAGAAATTATTGTAGAATATTTAGATGACACTATTGATTATTTTTGGGGGTGTAATTTAAAAATGGAGATGTTTGAAATGCAGAGAGCTAAATAAAAGATGTTTTTATTCGTCGACGTTTCGATCGGTAATCTCCACCTTCTTCAGGACGAAATATGAAATTCAAAATTATCAATAATAAATTAATTGTTATCTATAAAAATCATTATAGATCTATATGTCATGTGTCTCTTATTTCGTCCTGATGAAGGTCGAAATGTCGACAAATAAAATCCTACCAACAATTATTACCTTTTTTTACCCTTTATGTGAAAAAATATTTTACTAGGGTAAGAGCAAATAATAATAAAACATTATAATGAACCATATAGCATTAAAAATCTATTATTTTATTCCTCTGTTAAAAAAAAATTAAAAGTACTAAATTACATTTGGATATTAATGTAAAAACAAGAGGGTGAGAGAGGGAGAGAAACGCTAAACCTATTATTAGTAACAATATAATAACGAGGCCAAGGGAAATTAATATGATATAATTTATGTGATTGTACTCCACTCTATCTCTCTATTAATATTTCAAGTTAATTATGCTTAGATTAAACTGATATCAACTTTGAAATTACCCAAATTATCGGCAGACTGTTTGATTTTTAAGATTAAATCTACCAATTTCACTTAACTAGGAGGAGGAATAGGACATTTATTTATTTATATATATTCTTTATGTCTCCCTAGAGTCTTTATTTACTCCATTATATGAAAGAATGAAACAATTAATTTAAATAAATTAATTTTTAAATGAATATTGATCTTACTCTTTCATCTTGTTCGTTTACTCAAGTTTATTTCATGTTTTTGACAGAGTTTTTTTCGTAAAAAATATTCGGTTATTCGTGTTAGGTCCATGATGATCCTTGATAATAATTTTTACTTTTTAACCTTTTTATCAAGAAAAATTTATGTTATTTCCCATAGGGAAAATATTTAGTATAAACATAACCAGTTTGATCTATTTGATCCAATTTCTCAAATAATAAAACTTAAGAAAATTTTTATTTAGAAATTTTAAAGAATTACTTTTATTTTCATATTTCCACTTGGGAAAGTTTTTTTATAAATTAAAAAAAAAAATTACTCTAGAATAGTGGCGCTTAGTATATTTAAAATCTGGTGTGACACCTTACAGGGGCATATATAAGGAAGGGGGCCGAGGGGGCCAGGGCCCTCCCTAAATTTTTCAAATCTATATATTTAATTGAGGTGTTTAGCTGATAATACAATTTATTTTAGGTTCAGGAAATCCCAAATGAGCAACGCAGCTAGTCGTTTTTTCAATTTTTATTTAAATATAAAGGCCAACGTTTCGATCACATATAGGACCATCATCAGGGCCAAGCCATTGTCAATTTATTATTCCTCATGGTCATATTGGCCAAATAAATTATTAATAATACAACAAATTCAATGACCAAATCGTTAGATACAGTGTGTTATTATGGACTCAGAGTCACTCTCAGTCCATAATAACACACTGTATCTAACAATTTGGTCATTGAATTTATTGTATTATTAATAATTTATTTGGCCAATATGACCATGAGGAATAATAAACTGACAATGGCTTGGCCCTGATGATGGTCCTATATGTGTCCGAAACGTTGGCCCTGGCACTTTATATTTAAATAAAAATTGGAAAAAAGACTAGCTGCGTTGCTCATTTGAGATTTCCTGAACTTAAAACAAATCTATATACATTGATACGGGTTTATAGCCAATATATCTATATATTTTTGTTTGAAAAAGTCCGTCGCATAAATAAAAGATATATATATAAAAAAAAAAAATGAAATATAAATAGACCCTATATAAGCGATTTTTAAATGCAACTTTTGTCTTTGAGAGGGCCGGGCCCCTAGGGGCTCAGGTAAAATCAGAAAAAATTTGGATTAAAAAATTGATTGAGTCATAATGGGGTCAGACTTAATTAAAACACACATTCAGTACAAATCAATGAAGTAAAATTCATCTCTGATAAAAATTTTAGACTATATTAATTTTTATTTATTGCTCATCTCTAAAAGAAAAAATTTCCAAATCCATTTCCATCCATTTTTAATTTTATAGCATCATTTCAAAATTAAAAAAATAATAATTAAAAAAAAAAAAAACATCCACCATTTGCTCATTTAGATCCGAGAGTCCGCAATTTTAGGATAATTAATCTTGAGATGAATATCGTAAGTGTAATGGAAAATTAATGAAGGCCCTTTCTCTCTTTCGCTGCACCACCTGTTTTTAAGGGTTTTAACGATTTTGATTAAATTTTGTTCAGTTCTAGAATCAATTAAAATTTCAAACGAAAATTAAAATAACGATTTTAATCTCTTGTGGCGGGTTGGAGGAAAAGAGGGGAGACGAAGAAGGAGAAATTTATTAAATGGGAAAGCTCAATTGGAAATGGCAAAGAGAAATGCTTATTACTAACGATTAATTAATTGGATTAATTACTTGAAGGATGGGAAGGAAAAAACATGCAGTGTTTACTACATAGAAATGAATCTGTTTGAATATTTATACTGATTAAACTATTTAGTAATCGGTTTTTGATTTTAATAAAAACAATTTGAATAAAAAATCTGGTGTGACTGGTCGCACAGCACACAATTTTCTCTTACCTTTGGAAAGAGAAAGTTGTGTTCTGTGCTTGCACACCAGATTTTTTGTGTCGACATATATTTAGTTTCCGCCGATATATTAAAATTTAGATGTAATAAAATATATAAATATAAATATGGGAAAATATTTTTCTCCTATTTTTCGTATGAAGTACAAGAGTAAAGTGTGCTTCAAACAATTTTCAGTGCAAACTGAGAATATACATTTTAAAGAGCATCTAAAAAATAATTGATTTTTGATTTTTAAACAAAATCGTTAGAGCGAATTTTGAAAAAAAAAAAACTGAAAAAGTACATCAGTAAAGTACTAGTACTTTTTTGTTCAAAAGCTTCTTCGTGTCACGTGCTATGGGGTGGCTAACTTAAATATAAAATTTCAACCTCCTAGCTTTCTTTCTTGAGATTTTTTTTTTATTAAAAACACACACTTTTTTTCTCATTCACACACACATACACACAGCCTTTTCGGCAACTGAGGCCAATTAAGACTTTAAACGATACTCGTATGTTTAATATATCTATTGGGGGTCCAGGCATTCTTATTTAAGCCATTTGGTATCCAAAGGGCTTAAATTAAATCATCGAACTGCTTGGAGTCCGAACCCGCGACTTTTGGTATACGAAGTTAGCACGCTAACACCTACACCAAGCCCTGAGGGCCTTGAGATATTTTGTTCACAGACATACAGACAGTCCAATGTCGCGAAAACCAATTTTCCCCCCCCCCCCCCCCCCCCCCCCCCTTTGGATTCAGCGGACCTCAAAACGTGTTTATCTACCAAAATCTCGACATCGAATTTTTGACATGATTCCAATTTTTTTTCTCTCTTTCTCTCTCTCTATATATATAGGTAAGAGAAAGTAAAAAGTAATATACACATAGTAGATACAGTATAAATCACATAATGAGATTCAAATAAATCAAATTGCAGAAAACACTCGTATAAACAATTAGGGGATGAGCAAACCGAATAATAATGATCTTTTCAAGAGATGTTGGTTTATTAAGATAAATTCCGAGATATCATTACCATGAATGATTGAAGAGGCTCAAAGGAGGTCAAAATCATTCTATTTAAATGGAAAGAACGCCGGCGCCTCTTTGGCTTCGTTTCGTTCAACAGAAAAAGACTCTCATTTCAAGGTCTTGTTAAAAATTTTGTCGAGTTTGATCTTTCTTTTTTTTTTATTTTTTTTTTTATTTTACAATTGGAGTCGTCATTTACTAAAACTAACAAGGAGTTTATTTTGTTCAGCCGTCAAAGAGAAAAGAAAGAGAAGAGAGAATGATGATATAAGAAAAAAAAAAAACAATCAATATAGAGTTTACTTATAATTTTGAATTTTAAGATTTATTTTTTAGTATGAATATATGTATCTGGATCCCCACATATATCGTAATCATAATTTTAAAGTTGAGGTCCATATGATCTAAGATCCCGACAAAAAAAGATTAGAAGATTTTAATAATGATTTTTTTAAATTTATTTTAAATAATCTTTTAGCTGAGGTTTCATGAAATAAAATGGTCCCATCTTTTGTCTCTTCAGTTATTCGAGTTAGATCTGTCTCGTTGTGGTTAATTACACTGAGAAGTAACTTTCATGGGACTGAGATTGTTTCCTCCCGTTTCCTTTCTTCAAAATAGAGTTTGATAATTTTTTGCCCTCAGGTGGATTTGAACTCGAGTTGTCTCAATAAAGCTGTTAAAGCTTTATTCCCAAGGCCAATCGACTCGAAAAAAATTTAAAAAAATTCCAGTTGAATTCTCTTATTGAATTCAAAAAAATAAATAAAAAAGTCAAAAATCAATAAAAACATCTATTTTTCACCACTCTTTAATTTCGGCAATATTTCTCTAAGCCATCTTCAGGCATTTAAGAATTAATTAATATAAAAAGGCAGATATATTAATACATTTCATATGTATTGTGTCAAATGTACAATGTACAATGTATAATATATTTATTACAATTGTCTTTAAGAGATTCTATTATGATAATATATCAAGCTTTTGGGTTTTGGGCTGTGTTCTTGAAGGCACCTATATAATCTCTTAAATATAATTGTAATAAATTTATTATTTCCAACTGAGTTCATAATATGAACTTCATATACTCGAATGTCGTGCTGTGGTCTAGTGGTTAGGGCACTCCGAGTATAAATTGGAGGATCCATGGTTCGACTCCCGGCGGCACACCCTTATTTTTTCGGGTATATGAATTAATAAATATTTAATTCTATAAAATTTATTATAGCTACATTCGGCACAATACATATCAAATGTATTATAATAATATCTGAGACATGTTTTTTAAATTTGTTTTAAGATCTTTTTTTCGGCAGCTAAGGTAATTTAAATCCTACCAATCTCTCTTTGTAATATCTCAAAAGATTTGTAGCTAATTCAATTGATCCTTGTTAATCCAATTCTGTAATAGCCACAACTTGTTATTATTAGAATCTTCCAATAATAAAGGCCTACTACATTCAACACAGCTATCATTTAGATACATAGATGTATTTTAATTGAACACTAGGATTGAAAGATCAGTAATAATAATTTCTTATTCAAAGGCTAATTCTTGGATTGATTGATTGCGATTTGGTTTTTTCTTCTGTCACACACCCTAGTTAGTCTTTTCTTCTCTTAACACGCCTCCTTTCTTAGTCGCATCTTTACAATTTGTATGAGAAACTATTTTTCAAGTCACATTCATTGGTTAATTGTTTAGAGCACGGATGGCCAACCCCTCGCCCACGATTATGAATTAGCAAATAAACTACACCTTCCATGACCTGTCATTTTTATATTTGATTGCTTGCGAAATCTTGTAGGTTTTTTAGTCTTCTTTATTTTTTTTTATTTCTATTTTTATAAAACAAATGATATATTGAATTTCGACTTAACTTCAGGGATCATATCTCTTAATAAAGGAAATTGAATCTCTCTCTCTCTCTCTCTATTTTGCAAACAGAGCAGCAGCAGAATGAAATCAATTAATCAGTTAAAACAAAACAGATCGATGAATGATTGATTGATTGATGGACGAATCGGCCCGGAACTCATTCAACATAGAAAGAGGCTTAGAGATTTTTTTTTTATATTATAAAGGGGAGGAGATTACATGAATGCCCCTTCAGGCAATACATTCATGTAAAAAGAAAAGTAACAAATTTTAACAATTTACAATAAGCGAGCGACTCACACCATGATGACAATCAGAAGACTTTTTGTTATTTTTATTCATCTTCAGGACTATACTCAATAACTATATTGCATTTAACAAATAAGAAATTATAGATCTATATATCACATTTGAGGCCGTGAATTTATTATTCACTTTATCTATTCGTTGGATAAATTCGTTACTGGAATATAGGCAACCCAAATTACTAACTCACTAATGGATTTATTCTCCGATTATGTTCACTTGTTAATGGGAGATTTAACATATGTTGGTGAGTGGTTCGATTTAGCTTTGGGAATTAATTAAATCCATTAGCGAAATGGTTATTTGGGTTGCCGATTTTGCAGGAAAACAAAAACTAACAAATTTATGCACCCCACTCAGCGATTAAAATTGAAATCAAATGCGATCGAAATAAAATCTGTACCAGGGCAGTGACGTCATTATCAGTTTTTGCTTGGGGGGGGGGGGGGGGATTTTTTTTACTTTCTGTGCTACTTAATTTATATACATATAAACATATATATTACTTCAATATTTTTATCTATACCATCATCTATACTTATTTATAAAGAGAAAGGGTCAGTTTGTTTGTATTTAGGAGCTAAGCTCAGAATTTACTATTACTTTACCAAAACCTTGAGAGGGGCGAACGCCCCCCCTTGCCCCCTCTCAAATGACGTCCCTGTTCCAGGGTATGACGCTTGATGGTGGGAATAAGAATACTGACATAATGGAAGTGGAAGAGTAAGCTTTACCGAATTTCATAAAACATAACACCCTAAGTTTACTTGTTTAATTCCTTTTGAATCCCAGAAATTAATGGTTTAAAAGAATTGTAATTGAATAAAAAAATGACCTCAGGTGTCGAAAAAGACTAAAAAAATGATCGAGTGACTTAAGTCTTATTGTGTTTATATTATCATTTACTTTAATTAGCACACCAAGCCTAAATAAACAAATAAACTTTTTACCTTTGATATGTGAATTAATTTTTAATTTCCTTGTTCAGATCAAATCGTATTAATATAGTATTATTTTCCTGAAAAGCAAGTTGAATGCGAATAACGGGACGCGTGTCTGTGTGGGTGAGCGTTATTTCATTTTTCATAACGTAATAATTTCATATTTGTAATTTGCCAACAAATTCATTCGCAGAGATTACAACATATTTCCCCTCCTCCTCTCTCTCTCTCTGATTGCGTGTGAGAGAGGAAGCTTTTGAATATCAACGAGAGAGGGGGAGAGAGTCATTAATTTATTAATTAATTAAGTTATAAATTTCTGGACTGTAAAAGCATTCAATGTCCCGGTTTATTGTGATTTTAATTACAGTGCAGTTTGTTTTTACGGCCCTGCCACCCCCACCTCCACCATTCATCCACCATCAGAACATTTCGCGCTTGTTCTTCAAATTCTGAGATTATCGCAAAATTCCAACACTCTTAAGTAAATGAAGAAAACTTTTTTATGAGCCATTTTCATTGATAAATAAATTTTATAAGGGATTTTATTTAATACTTGATGAAAGTAAAAAAAAAAAAATAATGGGGCCATTAATTATTATTAAAATTATGAATTTTTAAATATTTACTGAGATCTATGCTTCCTAGCGACACAGAATTTGTCTGTTAATCCTTGTCTAGTTCAAAATTTCTATTTGGATTTTTAATTATTTAAAAAAAAAGACTTAATAAAATTTTAATTAGTATTTAAAAAATTTATCATACGTAAAATATAAAATACGATCGTTTTTTAAGAGATAAGATTTATAAACAAACAAAATTTTAAGAGGTGAGTGAAGTGACGAAATAAATTTATTTTTATGGGAAAGGCCACAAAAAAAAGGAAGATAATATTGGTCCAGTTTAAAAGCTCATTTATTTGTTTGAACACTTCATATAAATTTAAATTTAGAGTAGAGGGTAGAAAATGGTCCAATATCCGTAATTTGGATCATTCTCATAAAAATAAATAAAATAAATTTCGACATAAGATTGAGAATTTATATTTATTTGCGTTAAAAAGAAGTTTTTTTCCCCATATAAGACACTTGAACTGATTTAGTACGCGAGGGGTGATTTTATTATTATTCTTATTAGATATTTTTTTTTTAAATAAAAAACCTTTTTACTGGGATCTGTGATATCCTAAGACAAGATTAAATTTGTCACTCTTAGTTAATGGAAGGAAGATAGAAAAAGATTATAAATTTCTAAATAGTTAATGAGAGATGAAGGGCCAAAATTACCGGGAAAGGAATTTTTAAACTAAGCACTAGAAGAGTAAAAAAAATACGAATTATGTTTATGTCTATCCATATGCCTTTTTACCTGAGGAAGGGGCCCTTTTTGCCAATAAAATATTCGTAATTTAAAATAAATCTTTATTTTTGTCAAAATATAACAATTAGTTTATTTCAATTACAATGCTATTCTAAAATTAATACAATAGAGCAGCGTTTTCCAAACTGTGAGGCGCGCCTCCCTAGGGAGGCGCGGTCTAGTCTGAAGGGAGGCGCGAATCTTGGCCACCAAGATCAATTTTCCAAATGATTGCTAGTTTTAAAAATAAAATAATTAAATAATCTTCTATTCTGGGACGGAGTTTTTAATTAAAATAATATGAATAAATTAAAAAAAAATATTTTTATATAAATTTATATTTTTTAGAATTAAAAATTTTTGTTTTTGTATTATTTTATTAAATGTGTGTGTGTGGGGGGGGGGGGGCGTCATACGATTAAATATTTTTAAGGGAGGCGTTGTAACATAAAGTTTGCAAACCACTGGCCTAAAGTAAGACTCATTATAGAAAATTATACTATGTGTAAAACCCAAAAGCGGATCCAGGGAAGTTTTTCAGGGTTTTAATTTTTTTCTGACTAGACGCGAAGCTCGCCGAAGGCGATAAAATTGTTAATTATTTTATTTATTAGGATTGGATAAGGGATTGAAAAAAAAAAAGTTTTTTAAATTTATTTTAGCTAAATCGAAGGTAAATAAATAGAAAACATTCAAAAAATAGCTTTGATTATTATTTTGAATAGGGGGGATGAAGGGTTGGTTATTTAAGAAAGGCCTTGGAATATTCCAAATCACTTGTTGACATTATTTTCCAGCTCCCCATTTGCTTATTTACCATTATATTCTTTCTATATGGCCTATATTTTTGTTAATCAAATTTCCTTAATATGCTTTTACACAGGGGTGGATTAAGGGTTGAAAATTAAAATAAAATAATTTCTAAATTAAAAATTAAAATAATTATTTATAAATTATTCAAATTATTTTGAGAGTAATTTCGCGATGAAGGCTCGCATTTCCTTAAAGCCCCCCCCCTCCTCTCCCTGGAGGTATGAAAGCATTAACCAGGGGGTTTAATGTCCCATCACCTATAAAGCACAAAGATATTAATGTTTTTTAATACTTTTACTAAAAAATAAGTGCATTCCGTTTGAGTTAAAATTTATATTCAATATTTAGCAAATTGCATAGGGGGATAATTTTTTTTTTTAATGTCATTCTAAAATTTCTTATTACTGGGGCGGAATTAATTTTTGAAGATTTCGAATCTCTCATAAACAGATAATAATAACTCTGGGTAACTTAGGAACCCTTCGAATCCCTTGTAGAATTTTGTAGGGATTTTTTTCATTAGGTAGAAAAGTAAGATTAGTACCAACTACACCAAGCCTGAGGCCAATTTTTTAAATCTTTTATTAAGTCACCATTATATACTTTCTATATGGCCTATATTTTTGTTAATCAAATTTCCTTAATATACTTTTACACAGGGGTGGATTAAGGGTTGAAAATTAAAATAAAATAATTTCAAAATAAAATAAAAATTAAAATAATTATTTATAAATGTATTCAAATTATTTTGAGAGTAATTTCGCGGTGAAGGCTCGCATTTTCACCGCATCTTTTTGTATATAGAACTAATCCCAATTCGGATTTGAATTTTTACTTTCTCTTACCTATATGTATAAGTTAATATACATATATATAGAGAGAAAGTATTGGATTCATGTCAAAAATTCGATGTCGAGACTTTGATGGATATAGACATTTTGAGGTCCCCTGAATCCAAAAAAAATGGTTTTCGCGAAATGTTCGTCTCTGTTTGGGTTCAATTTAAAGCATGAAGGAATTGAGCTAGGAGGTTGAAATTTTATATTTAAGTTAGGTACCCCTCTAGTGCGTGAAAGATATTTTTCTTCAGGAATGAAAGTTAGAAGAAAACGCAAGCACAATTTTTTCTTTAAAAATATATTTTAACAGCTGACGTTTCGGCTTTGGTCAAAGCCATCCTCGGAGCTGTTAGTGGTCATCCGTGGATGGCTTTGACCAAGGCCGAAACGTAAGCTGTTAAAATATATTTTTAAAGAAAAAATTGTGGTTGCGTTTTCTTCTAACTTTCATTCCTGATATAAATTCCACCAGCCATAAAATACTCTTATACCAACGTTTTCCAAACTATGAGGCGCGGACTAGTCTAAGGGGAAGCGCGAATATCGCCCACAGGACCAATTTTCCAAATGATTGCTAGTTTTAATATAAATAAGAATAAATAAAAAAAATATTTTTATATAAATTTATATTTTTTAGCATTAAAAATTTTTGTTTTTGTATTATTTTATAAAATGGGGGGGGGGGGGGGAGGCGTCATAAGATTAATTATTTTTAAGGGAGGCGTGCTAACTTAAAGTTTGGAAACCACTGCAATAGAGACACCGATTATAACATATTACAGTCAGGGTACCTGATTTACTCTCACTACATCTAGCAAGATTTTAAAAACTAAAGTAAGATAAACTTTTTTTTTTTAATATTACTTTCTCTTATGTTAATATATAAAAAAATTATTCAAAATGTCAAAAATTCGATGTCGAAATTTTGATGGATATACACGTTTTGAGGTCCCCTGAATCCAAAAAAGTGGTTTTCGCGACATGGTCTGTCTGTCTGTGTGTGTGTGTGTCTATGTGTGTTCAATTTAAAGCATTAATGAATTGAGCTAGAAGTTTGAAATTTTATATTTAAGTTAGACACCTAGGGCGTGAAAAATAAGATGTTGATCAAAATCGGCCAAAAAGTACTAGTACTTTACTGATGTAGTTTTTCAGTTATTTTTCGATTTTCTCAAAATTCGTTCCATCGATTTTGATTAAAATTCAAAATCAATTATTTTTTAGATGCTCTTTAAAATGTATATTCTCATTTTGCCCTTGAAATCTTATGAAGACCACTTTACTCTTGTACTTCCTAGGAAAGTAAGGAGAAATGGTTGCCGTGGTAGCAAAATATAAATATTTTTCCCCGTTTATAAATTTTACATCGCCCAAGGGGCTTGGAGTAGTTGGTAGCGTGCCTACCTTCTATACCGAACGTCTCGGGTTCGGACCCCAGGCAGTCCGATAATTTTATTTAAGACATTTGGATACCAAATGACTTAAATAAAAATGCCTGGACCCCACAATTGATATATTAAACATACTGATTATCGTCAAAGTCTTAAATGGCCTCAGTTGCCGAAAAGACTGTGTGAATGTGAGTGTGAATGAGAAAAAGGGTGAATGTTTTTTAAAAAAAAAAAAAAAAAAATTTTACATCATGAATTTTAATATATTGGCGGAAACTGAACATATGCTGACTCAAAAAATTTGGTGTGACAAGCACAGAACACATTTTTCTCTTACTGAAGGTAAAATAAAGTTGTGTGCTGTGCGACCAGTTACACCAGATTTTGTTTTTTATTATTTCACCACTGCTGCGAGTGTAGATACTGTAGCTGCACGATTTTGGGAATCTATCAATACCCCGTCAAAACCAACCCTAACAGCTAATTAATAGCAATTATACAAAAATCAATTTCTTATTAGTAGGCTATTTAATTTTTTTTTTTTTTTTTTTTTTTTTTTTATTGATATACTCGATAATAGGTTTATATAAAAACCGGGTATTAGTTTATAAAAAAAAGTACTCGGAAGTGTAATTTACATTGTAGACCTATATACAAATAAATAATAGACAGGAATGAATAATCGATAATGATGAAAGGCTTTGGCGGGCATGTAATATATTAGAGGACATTAGCCTAACCTTGTAATTAGATGGACGACAAAGGAGTTGCATAACTCCCTTCCACTATCACTGTCTAAAAAAATAACCAACCCTCTATCCCTTCCTCCTCTTAATGACATGCATTATAAAGGATCCCTTTCTCTCTCTCTCTCTCTCTCTTCATTCCTATATAGATTGTCTGTCCGTACGTCGGTAAGATAAACGTCATTCAATTTCTCTCTCTCTCTCTCTCTCTCATACAGCCACAGACACATTTACATTCCTCCATTTTCTCATTTTCACAGATACATATACAAATTTAATGATATTCTTAATCAAAGAATAAAAGCTATTTATTAGAAAATGATTTTTAATTAAATTTTTTTTTTAATAATTAATATTAAAAAAAAAAGAAAATTATTTTGATTGGTAAATTTTAGTGTATTTTTATTTTTTCTAAAAAGAAAAAAATATGGTCTAATCGTACAGCACACAACTTTCTCTTACCTTCGATAATTGAAAGTTGTGTTCTGTGCTTGTCACACCAGATTTTTTGTGCCGACATATATTTAGTTTCCGACAGTACGGTACATTTGAATTCAAGATGTAAAATTTTTTTTTTTTTTAAAAAAACATTCACACTTTTCTCATTCACACTCACACTCACACACACATTCTCACTGTCTTTTCGGCAACTCAGGCCATTTAAGACTTTGACGATAACCGTTATTGAATAAATATACATATATGGGGTCCAGGCATTCTTATTTAAGCCATTTGGTATCCAATTGGCTTAAATAAAATCATCGGACTGCCTGGGGTCCGAACCCGCGACGTTTGGTATACGAGGTTGGCACGCTAACCTCTACACCACGCCCCGAGGGCGTGTAAAATTTATAAACATGGGGGAATATTTATATTTTGTTACCATGGCAACCATTTCTCCTATCTTTCCTATGAAGTAAAGTAAATTGTGCTTCAAACAATTTCGAGGGCAAAGTGAGAATATACATTTTAAAGAGCATATAAAAAATAATTGATTTTTGAATTTTAATCAAAATCGTTGGAGCGAATTTTGCGAAAATCGAAAAATTCTTCCGAAAAAAGACGCTTTTTGGCTCTTCCAAGCGATTAAAATTTTCCTAAATTTCATTGGATATGACTGATTAAAAAGTAAGGACGGGATCTGATTGACCGGAAAAGACCTAAAATGAATTTTTTTTAAACCTTGGCTGCTGAGGCTATCTATCCAGATTTTCAGCATTGCTTGGCGTTGCTTAACCCCATTGATCTTGATGGTCATTCTTCTTGCCAGGCCCGTCTGCCTAAATGAATTTAAAAAAAAAAATTGAATAGTAATGACGTTGAAATTCTTTCTACAAGCAATTGTGTCGCATCAATTTTCCAATTAATTACCCACGAGATGTGAAATACTTTGTTAAATATATTCACATATTAGTTGTGAAGTTATTTTATAAATAATATAGAGAAGAGTATGAGATGGAGGAAAAGCAATAAACCAGACTTGCCAAGGTTTAAACGTGTGCGTGAATAGAGGGTGGTATGAGGGGGATGATCGTATGCTGATGATGTGGTTTGCAAAACGGGCCCTCAAACGACGACCAACTTACGCTTTTACGTGAGAGTTCAACTTTTAAAACCAATAACATTTTAAACAGAATATAAATTCAAATTAATTGCTAAAAAAAAAAAAAGTTTAGATAAAAATATATAAATGGTAAATATAAAGGCTTTAATTAAAATGTAGATGCTTAACATACATGGGACTATAAACAAAAAGGAGCCGGGAATTTATCGATGTTATTATTAGTAAATTGTTTTCGATTAAAGATAAATAGAGAAATATATTAAGTTAATATTAGATTACATTAGAATAATTTAGTAAACTCTATTTAAAAGTTTTTTTTTTTTTCAGGTCTGTTGTAGCTGTTTTTTACTTTTTTTTTGTCTTTTCACTCTTGGACTTCCGCTATAAACTTGACTTCTTTTTACATCGTTATTCTTTGGTAAGAATAATAATAATAATTTAAGATTCTTATAAACAAGACTAAGGTGAGATGATAATTAAGTTTTTTATTGGAGAATTGAGAGGACAGTATCTTTTATTACTTCCATTATCAACAAAAACTTTTTGCCGAACTCAGACTTGGGGTCCGGTCGCTAGTGACTTATAAAGTCGCATCTTTTATACGAGAAATTCAATTGATATAAATAAAATTTCATCGGACTGCCTGGGATTCAAAACCTTGTCAATAAGACGCATTTTGTTATTTTTTGTTCCAATTTTATTTATTTTTCCTTCTTTGGAGCTGCCTGAATGAAGATTAGAGCCTAGTTAGTACTCCTATAAGGCATAAAGTCACAAGTATCTTGACTTGATTAGCTGTAGAATATTTAATTAGAAAAATGGCCAGGAGCCTTCCCGGTAAATACAGCTAGGTGAAGAATAAAATAATTTTTTTATATTATTTTGTTGCCGATGTTTTGAGAACTCATCTTCAGGGCAAGCAAATTGTCAGGATTAATAGAACAATTAACAATTGGTTGCCCTTCAAGTGATTGCGACAAGATCTCGAAACATCGGCAATAAAAAAAAATATAAAAATATATTTTATTCACATAGCTACTTTCCTTCCCGTGAAGGCTTCCGTCCATTCTTCTAATTAAAATTACAAAATTTTTTTTTTTTTTTTTTATTGTGATAAAAAATACCAAAATTTTTTTAAACAAACAACTTCATCTATTTCCGATACAATACGTTTATGCCAATGTTTTTTTCATGTTGTTAAAGTCGAATTTTCAGAACCTTCTTCAATTTGGTTTATGTCTCTTCAGATCTGTTCTGATCTCAGTTGGAGTTCTCTCGATTTTTAGGCTGCCTGAACTTAAACATATTACAATATAATATTTATATATTAATACTATTATCAATAATAAATGTTTGATAAGAATTACATCTTACACTTCAACTAATATGAGTAAGAAAAATTAAATGGCGTTGGGCCGGCGGTTCATCAATATATTCAAATTTTGAAATGTTACTTTTCTTATTACTTAAAAAAGTAAATCTTAAATCTGAATTTGTCAAATTTGGAACCCTTTAATTTATACTTTAAAGGACTATTACGTTGTTGTTTTTGTAGTTTTTTTATAACCATCTAAAGTAACTGCACTATAATGGAGAATTAGAGATATCAGCCAAATTGGAATGATATAGGTTCAATAAAACTCCCAGAATAAGAGGTTTTGGTCTGAATTTATTTGGCCATCTTCAGTTATTGGGAATTATACACATAGTGCAAGTATTCCAAGTAACTGAAGATGGCCAAATAAATTCAGGCCGAAACGTCTTATTCTGGGAGTTTTATTGAATCTAGATCACTCCAATTTGGCTGATATCTCTAATTCTCCATTATAATCACATCACAGACACAACCTCAAAAGCAAGTAACAGCACTGTAACTTCATATCCGAAGGTTGCTAGATTTTTTAATGTCATTTTCTAGAGAGAGGATTTAAGATTTAAAAAAATAAATAAATAAATTGACTATTAATTAGATCAGATCAGAGAAACAATAGAGAACACATAGGAGAGACCGGCACAAAGAGAGTAGGAAATAGAAAGATGTTCACATATACATCATTTTCTACATTTATATTGTGAATAATATTTCGAATATCCTGGTCAATTATCGAATATTAACTAGTGCCAATCAATCGGCGCTTGTAATTGAATTGTACGCCTAAAGGGGTTGCAAGTGAGGAAAATTGATGATTTGAAGCTACGCCTCGGAAACGACATTAATTAATGTTCCGGTCGTTCATTCGTCGCCAGTCTGTCTGTCCAAATCCATTCGTGGCGGGGTGGTAGGATATAAAAGTATATTTCAAACAAAACACACTCGTTTGAAAATAGCCAGAGCAAATTAGCATAGCCCTCTCTTTCTCTCTCTCTCTCTCTCTCTACATCCCTCACACAAACTTTCCTCCACCATACACAAAAAGGATAGAAATATCTATCGAAAAGTTGAAAACATAAAAATGCAATTTCCATTTTCTGAATGGATGGTTATTATAGCATGTAGAAATTTAAAATAATTTTTTTTTTTTATATAAAAAAAAATGAAAATTGTCATAAAGAGTGATATTTCTAAAATATGAATTTTGGATATATTTATGGTTTCGTCATCTATAAATATTTGCACATTTACAGTTATCGTTGAATTTTATATATTTTTACTTAAAAAAAAAAAGATGAATTTTCCCTCAAAACCGTAATTTAAAAATTCTTATTCTAAAAGCAGAAAATAACTTTAAAATGGCCACTTTCGGAATTCCGGAGAGGTGGATAATGGTTTTCTCCCTATTATCTATAAAAAAAAAGTGAGAAAGGAATTTTGTGAATAGTTTAAAGAACAGGCCTTCAAAGTTTTGGTATTTGAATACGAACGTGATTTTTATTTAGGAATATCTATAGACTACAATAATAAGTCTATAAAATTTTTCAATATCTATCTTCATTTAATGACTATTGGTATTTCTGTTTAATTGCCCATTATGTTTTCATATAAACATCTTAAACCCTGCTTATTTCATATAATCCATTTCTTTAAAATCCAATTTATTTCCTCATCCAATCATATCTTGTTGAGGAAAGACCCGGTATCTAGTCTATTTCTTTTAAACTCAAACTCATGATCATTAAGATATTTTTTTGTTACAAATATTACAATGGAGAAATTTTAATTCCTTGGTGTAGTAAGTCTTTCTTCAGTCATTGGTGACAGAAGTGACATTCTATGAAGGAGCCATAGAAGTACCAGGTCATTCAATAAGTCCGTAGGATAAGTAAGAAAAAAAACAAAATTTTGACAAAACTCGATTTTATTATTATCGTGGCCGATACAACGAGTAAAGCGATTTTCCAACTTTTCGATACCACTTTTATAGTACGATTTATCTTTCTCGTCAAAATAGGCATCAGTTTCAGCGATAACTTCATCATTGGACTTAAGTTTCTTCCCAGCAAGCATTCTCTTGAGATCTAAAAACAGGAAAAAGTCGCTGGGGGCTAAATCTGGAGAATATGGTGGGTGGGTAAGCAATTCGAAGCAATGCTTTATTAAAACTCAAAATTCACTTTTTTCCAATAACAAAAGTTGTTTCACATAAAATTCTATAACTCACGAATCAATAGTTAGATTGCTGTCAAATTTATGCACCTACCGTTTGAAGGTTAGTACCGTACTAAATAAAAATCATATGGAAAAAATTCTAGTAACGCCACCTATATGACATCCTACGGACTTATTGAATGACCTGTTATTACGTAAGCAAATTTATGGCTATTTTTGGCCACTCTTTATCCCTCTTGTCAGTAATAATATGCAAATAATTAATTCTCCATTTTTTGTCTTTTAAATTGCTACTTTAATCAACTTATTGACCCACACCTTGTCAGAAGGTTATATGATATCCCTTACTTCATGAGGTGAGTTTCGGTTTCCTTCCTCAGGAGGAGACATAGATTTTGATAATTTTTTGCTGTGATTTGTACATGAATAGCCTTCAGTTCAGAATAAGCTTTGTTGATTTATCTCCTTGGCTTATCTCTTCCTCTGGAGTATTAAGTATCAGGATTCAAATAACGTGATAACTTCGATTATGCCTAATAATTTTAAGAGATATGGCTAGTTTGTTTTTCCTCTCCCTTGTTCTCTCTTATTTATTGTTTATTACTCCCCCATTTTTTCTGTCTCGTAACAATTTATTTTAGTTACGGACGGAGAGGAAAAGAACTTAATTTAATTTTTTTTATTTTATCATAGATAGGCTTAATTTTATATCAAACCAGATAAATGTTTTTTTTCTTTCTATTATAGCCTATTTATCATAATCTGATTGAAAATTGATCGGGAAAAGATGAAAATTATTTTTTGACTTATGATTATTCAGGTTGACGGTTTCTTTTTGTAAAATAAGAGTGTTTTTCTAGATTTACATTTAACTATCGGTGGTAGTGTTGAATATAAATGGCAAATAAAAATTTTAGTAGAGCAATTTTTTTAAGAAATTTACAAAAAAATTAATTAGAAGAATTTATTAAATTTAAATCTGTTGTGTGTGCGCGCCAATATTATATTTCAATTTAATTCTTCTTATCACTTTGTCATATTTTTTTTTTTCGAACTTACTTAATTGACTCCCACCTTTTTTTCTATTAAACACTTCAAACTTTATTTAAATTTTATCAATATATTGAAATAGAAGGGTACATACTTCTAATTTATTATATCCGGAGTGATTGTTAAAGCTCGGATATGAACTCTTCTTCTTTTTTACTCTACTCTAAACTACCCCAGCCCATCAATAAATCTTTCAGAAGAGTTGAACGGTGGCCAATTCTGAATAAATTATGACCCTAGATGAGTTAGCTGCTTGCCTCTTCTTGCTTCACTGTTGTTAATTGTTTAAAAAAAATCATGTCAACATCATTTTATTTTAAATAATATTTGCTTATATTTGTTTAAACATAATTAAAAGTGAAAAAATAATTAAATTTTTAAATTGACTGGAATAATAATTTTATTTAAGGTCCGACCGAAACAAGATTTTCAGTCGAAACCGTAACCGTAACCGAAACCGAAACTTGTTTTTCCTATACAAAATTAATATAATTTTAACTTGGAAATCATTTGGCCTTTTTTGAGAGCGAATCTCATCTCATCTTTTCAAATTCAGATTTCGGCCGGCCGAAAGTTTCGGCTAGTTTTTGGCCGGAACCGAAACCACGGCTGAAACTGGCCGAAATCGAATATTTGGTCGGTTCTTAATTTTAATATAAATCAAAGAATGAATAATTTAATAAGCTACACAAAAGTACATATAAAAAAGTACTAATTGAAATTTCATAATTTAAACACGACCTATATTAATAAAATATTTTAAATGAAAACACTGGCGGATCATTCATATATTTTTATTTAAATTAATTTATCTAATGAGAAGGTATTAAAAACGGAAAGTGAAATGGACGAACTAAAAGAACTATAATTTAATCATTTCTAAATCAAATGTAGTTTTAAAAATTTTTTTATCGTCTGTCTCGGCATCTAAAGACACGTCCTTAATTAGGTCAATTAATTAATAGCCAATTCAAATTAAATATAATTTTCTCGCTTCAATTGTTTACTATGGTACGCACTGTGCCGCGTCGCCTCAAACGTCCCGCACGCGTCTCAATTTGCCAACTCAACCTAAAGGTTCAAATATAGTTATTAGAATTTCATCGTATTTAACACAACTGTTCATGAATGTCACAAATGAAAAAAATTTCCAATTAATATTAGATTTATTATCTAATTAAAAAAAAAAAAATTTTAGGAATTTCAATTTAACATTAAAAAAACCTTTATCATTTTTTAAAAATTTATTTTTAATTAAATAAATAAATAGAGGTTTTATTATTTAATCTTTTTGTCATGATTTGAAATTTTATACCTGGAAGGAATTGATTGAATCATTTTCATAAACATTACTTTTTTATGTTATATTTTTTTGCATTTTTAACTCTCCAATTAATAAAACGCAACATATTTCAGTAATAATTAATTTATATACTGTACCAACTGTAATTTGCAAATAAATTGAGACCAATTGATGTTGATTGATCAGAGATAAAAATTTAATTACAAATTTTAATTTAAAATCTATATATCTACCTATGTCTGTTGGCTCTCACTTTTTTGATAATTTCCTATAAAATTTAATGATTAATATAGGTCAAAATAATAACTGACTAATATGTATAATTCTAAAAAAAAAAAAATATGTTTGCCAGTCTTTGCTTTTTTGCAAAAACTAATAAATTAATTTAAAAATTTAAGAGCCAGCTTAGGGTTAGCGCTGATAAATCCGATTTCAAATTTTGGCCTTCATTAAGGGTCGAAACGTTATGCTGAGATTATCTCTCAGATTAATTTGTGGTCTCTTATTGTCTTATTACACAAATTTTTACTCCAGCCACCCATAACGCCATCTCAAATATCTAATCTTATCTTATTAACGGTTTCTTTAAAATTTACTATTTCCAACAAATTTCGTTCGATCTCGTTGGAAAACCTCGGATACTACTAGTACTTTATAGAAGTGATTTTATCTTAAAAAAAAAAAAAAAAAAAAAAAAAAAAAAAACCGAGCTCCTGTTCGGTCAGCCCGGAACTAAATAGTAAATAAGACAACAAAGAATTTGCTCAAGTATATATATTAAAACTTGTTCAAAAAGCAAAAAGACACATGGACATAATATTCTTCTTCTCTCCTCTCTGCTTGTCCCGCGATACGGCGTCGGCGGACCTCACTCTTTCCCTCTAACCCTATCATACGTTTTTACGACCGGAAGAAATAGGACAGGACGGCCCGTCGCAAGGTCTAACGCCTGTTGAAAAGAGGATGGAAGAGACAGACATTTAAAGAACTGAAGGACTGCCTGTCCCAGCTCGGGCAGCTCGTGGTCGCCATCCACGTACCCACAAGATGTGGGCCCCTGAGCAAACACCTGGACATAATACTAGTTGGAAAATAATTGAAATAAATATTGATGATGAAATTAGACAAAATATTGAAGGGATAAAGGGAGGGGCCTATTGCAAATGTATAATTTTGACATCATTTGTTTTTTGCTCTGAAGATGGGTGGAGTTTAAACATCGAAACGTAAACAGAGACCTAATAAATATATTCTTCCAAATAAACTTGTGCTTTTCCTTCCATTTAATTGTATTCTTTTTTTTGGCTGTATATTATTTTTGAAGGGGATTCAAGTATAAAACATAGTGAGCCTTAGTCCAAAAATCTTTGATACTGATAGTATATAAATATATATATATCTAGAACCCGGAGAGATTTTTCCCCTCAGCAGCTGTGCAGTTTATTGGAAATCATTAACTGCTTGGAAACAAAATAAATGTATTTTTAATCTAAAATAAAACTTTATGAGAATACGTAAACATTTGAACATGAAAATGGATTTTAGAAGCCACTCGACTCTCTCTCTCGTCTAAATGAATATAAACGACACAGACGGATAGACGTACAAATATGGTATATAAAGAAAATAAATCAAATTTATTTAAAATCAAACAAAATTTTACAGGTATATTTGGAGATATTTTATTGTTATGTCGTTGATATTATGCTATAATATGGTTTAGATATATAAAGGTATATAAAAAAACCTTTTCTCTCGCTTTTGATATATTTTAAAATTATTAAATTAGTCAACCCTCTTCCAAGAATAAACAATTTTCTTTTTTGTTTTATAATCATTGGGGTTCTTTGAATGAAAGAAGGGAAGGTTAAAAGGACTTGAACTCTCCCCCAATGACCAATTAATTATATACAAAGACATTACAACATCCTATGACACCCCAGGGGTTGTTATAACAGCTGTTCTCAATCTTTTTGGTTCGAAAACTATCTAAAAAAAAATCTAAATTGAGTAAATATTTTTAATTACTTCCTTTAAAATAATATACGTATATGACAACGAAATTTATTTGTTAAATCTTAATATTATATAAATAATTCCTATTGGTATTTCACGAAGTCATGAATAGGCAAAATAAAGTAAAAAATGATCGTAATCCGAGCTGCTGATTCAGCAATTAGAAACATTAGAAACGATCCCTAACCCAATTCGATTTTCACAAAATGGATCTAGATTATAATTAAGATTTTTGATTAAATTTTTATTTTATTTTTACCTTTTTTTAGGAAAGAGTTCCCGTGAATAATAATTTAATAATTTTTTTTAAAGTGTTTTAAGTACAAAATTCCTTTGGAAAAGGATTTTATTCTAATCCTAAATCCTTAAAGAGAATTTGAATTTAAATCTAAATCTAAAATCCTGGATCGGATTTAGAGATTTAAATTCAAAATGATCGCAATACCCCTCTCTAAGTTTAATAATTGACTATCTATCATAAACTTAACTCTTTGAGGCAGAATGATGAATTAAATTATAAGGTCCGAATTCAATATTCAGGAGATAACCAATTTGGTCAAGGTTTCCTGGGAAGAGTGAACAAACATCATAAAAATAGCCTTATATTAGGTCCCCTATGTCACAATTAGTTACGCTTTGTCCAGACCCCTCCCCCCTCCTAACGCGTTACGTAATATGTGGACGACCCCTTATCACTTGAATTGAAGTTAGTGAAAAAGGTCTACAATTTGAGAAGACGAAGAAGAAATATTTCTCTAAGGATTATCCGAAACAAGCCCTCGGGGCATGGCGTAGAGGTTAGCGTGCTAACCTCATATACCAAACGTCGCGGGTTCGGACCCCAGGCAGTCCGATGATTTTATTTAAGCCAATTGGATACCAAATGGCTTAAATAAGAATGCCTGGACCCCATATATGTATATTTATTTAATAACGGATATCGTTTAAAGTCTTATATGGCCTGAGTTGCCGAAAAGACTGTGTGAATGTATGTGTGAGTGTGAGTGTGAATGAGAAAAAGTGTGAATGTTTTTTTTTTAAAATAAAAAAAAAAAAAAAAAAATCCGAAACAAGTGAGGCTGCACCCCATGGACCCCCTTGCTTGCATTCGGCGAGCAAATGAATCAATTGCAAAATTTTAAAGTTTTAAATTTCCCTTTCTCACTCGATTTTCTCTGACTCTAACCAATCAGCGAGAGAGAGAGAGAGTTGTAAACAGGTACATAAAACGGAAGTCAGTGGCTAGCGCTTTATATTATAGTATAATGGTATGATATATTGATATAGATCATGCAGTTGGTGTTGCCTATCTACAGGCGCATGCGAATATTATTATTTAAAAACGCAATTTATAGCTGTGATGTTATAAAATATATTAATTAATAAGAGGGTAGAAAATGAGAGATGCAGCTAACGTTTTTTTCTTTATTTATTTAATTCGCACGACTGACGTTTCCGTTACGTGTTTGAAGCTCTGAAGATGGTTAAAACACAGAACTGAAACATCAGCCGTGCGAATTAAATAAATAAAACAAAAACCCTTAGCTGCATCTCTCATTTTCTAACCTCTTATTAATATTATTATTATTTGAATTTCGAGTCTGACATTGGCGTAACGAGTTGGGGCCGAAAGGGGACTTTCACTGCAAGCCATCGGCACAATTGGGGCATCCAAGAAAGATTCTAGAAACTTGAATGTTTTTATTATTTTAATTTATTGATAAAAATATATAATTTTAATGAAAGTATAGAAGAGGCGCGTAGATAAAACAATTAAGCTTAATATTCTGAGTTAAAGACAACTCGAATTCAAATTCACCTCGAGGTAAACATTTATCCAACTCTGAGATGCCTCTTCCTGTGCAAGTAAACGGGATCCCACCTCAGTATTATTCCCATGAATGTCCCATCAGAGTAACAACATTTCGTTTCTGGCACTAATGGACTGGAGAGAGGTAGAATAAAGTTGAATCACACACCACCACCTAAAGCAGCGATTTCCAAACTCTATGCTATTACGCCTCCTCGAAAAAAATTTGTTTTATCCTGCGCCTCACCTTTTATTTTTTTAATAGATTTAATAATATAGACGTGTTTAAAAGATATTATTACTTCTGGGCGAAAACGAAAAAAAATGAAAAAAATATTATTACAAAAAACTGAAAACTACAATTAACAGAATAATAAATAACTTTACCGTCACTCCAATTGCAAACCGCTGCTTTAAGAGGTTAAATAATATCAAATCTTTCTAAAAATAATAATAATAATAATAATAATAATAATAATAATAATAATTTCGTTAAAGTTATTAATTGAAGAGAAAGATAGTTTTTCACTTAAAGAGTATCGCAAATTCAAGTTTGCCTATTTTTGCGAAATTTCATATGAGCATTGCTTGACCTCTAACTTCAAAAATACACCTGTATAAAGAGATAGAGAGAGTTACAGAATTTTTAAAATATTTTACAAAATTTAAATAAAAGGGAAAACTATCCGAGTAATGTTTTTATTTATTAGCCTATTATATTATTTTTCAAAAACTTTCTCATCTTTCTTTTGATCAAGATTGAATTTTCTTTCTTTTCTTTATATCGTTCAATAGAATTTCATGTTTCGCCTCATTGACCTTACCGAAAAGAGTTTATCCAAAAACATGAGTGAGATATTTTTTTTTTTTATTTAGCCCCCTTTTTTTCAAATAGAAGAGATAATAACAAAGGCCTGTCAAAAGGAGACTTGTTTGGTGTACATGAGTAACTTCAAAAATATTTATTTTAAATTAAAAAAAATAAATAAATAAATTCGTTTTCTCAAATATTGTATTTAAACAATTATTTTTGCACTAAAAGCATTTCAAACAATTAAATGGAACAAAAACTTCTTACATCTTTATATATCACCGGGGTTACGCGGGCCATAAAGCAGATAAGCTTCTAATCCTAAAATGAAGGCAACTCCCAAGTTCACATTTATCAAACTCTAGCAGTGATCCTCTTTCTTGGGAAGGAAATGGGAATCCATCCCAGCAGTAGCATATTATCCAGGAAGCATTTGCCCAGGGTCCCGAACTAATTTTCTTTCTATAAAGTCGGTAGTAATAGCATTTTAATTAATTCATAATAAATAGCTTCAGCCTATAATTTAATAAAAATAAATGTGACCGTCCACATGAAAAGGTACCAAATATTCACTGGGGTAAATTTTCAGGAGAGCCGATTTACTAAAAAATTCAAAAAAAAAATCGATTTTTTTTTTTTTTATTTATTACTGATTCTGATTCTCTAGTTATTCATCTTATATGATGAAATATTTAATCGATGTATTTTATATAAAAAAAATTGAAAAAACAAGACAAAGGTGAGATAAGAGAAAAAAAAGGGACCAAAAACAAACTTTAAACTCATTTTTCTCAAAACTAGAATTTTCATAACCAAAATTTTAAAAATTCATATCTTCCAAACAAAAAATGATAAAGTGGAATGGAAAAGAACAAGTACAGGTGCAGCAAATGAAGAGAGCCTTTGGATGCCAAATGCCGAAAAGGAGACGTTTCGGACAAAATTTATTCGTCCATCTTCAGTCCTCGTTGGCTTATAAATTAATTAGGCACAAAGTTGTCATTGTTGTTTTGGCACGAATTTGTGCGCATGTATATTTTATCTTATAGACACTCACGAAACATTGACACTCGCCTGTTTTTATAAAAAAATATACATGCGCACAAATTCGTGCCAAAACAACAATGACAACTTTGTGCCTAATTAATTTATAAGCCAACGAGGACTGAAGATGGACGAATAAATTTTGTCCGAAACGTCTCCTTTTCGGCATTTGGCATCCAAAGGCTCTCTTCATTTGCTGCACGTGTACTTATTCTTTTCCATTCCATAACATCAACAGCAACTTCTCTTCGAATTAAAAAATGATAAAAACATTCTAAAAATACCGGCTTGCTCAATGGGATTTGTTATGTACAGAAAGCATAAAAAACTCAATTTTGACCTCGATGAAGATTTGGTACCTTTTCATGTGGACGGTCACAAATAAAATTGTATTCAGATAGGCCTATTCATTTTTTTACAAGCCCTTAAAAAAAGTATTTTTTTAAAATTTAATCGGGTAAAATTAAATTAAAAACATGTTATATGTTTCAATCATCATCATCATCATCATACTATAATATTAAGCGCTAACGGCTGACTTCCTGTCCCTGTGTGTATGTGCCTGTCAGGGTTTAAATCAAAATGGCTCAACTAGAGCTACCAGTTAATATTTTTTTATTAAATAATTTTGTCTTGATTTGTTATATCTTTTCTTTCTGCTCTTTTTTTATTCTTTCGTTCTCTTGTGGCGGAGCCCACAAGTTGGTAACACCTGGTAAATATTTTCTTAAAAAAAAATACTATAATTATACAAAATTCTATTTATTAAACGATTAAATTAAATAAAAAATAAATAAATAAAATTCCAAGAAATATTTATTTATTAATAAGGATATTTCTAAATTAATTTTATTAAAATTTTCTTTTCTTCATTCCACTATTTGTTAGCAACGACGAAAGCAACATCTCGCATTCACAGGATTAAAGAAAATCTATCTCAAAATGAACGAGTTTCAAACCAAAGTACTTAACAATTGCATCTACACTCTCGTTATAATTCTTCTATGCTTTATATCTCTCGTTTATATAACTTACAATTACCCGTACCTATATTACTGTGGTGTGATTGTTTTTTGCTATATTATTATTGTAGAAATGTGGAGCACATATTTTGCTATATACAATTAATTTCTTTTTATTTTGAAACGCTTCTAAAAATGATGCATTAATGGAAAAAATATTAAATTAAAAGGGTAAAATCAAATGAGTTAAATTAATCTTAATATTTCAAAGGCACTGAAAATCACAATATTTACATTGGATATTATTTTTTACAATTGTGATTCATAAGGAATTATTTATTCCTCATATAATATATACTCTACAAACATAATTCCAGCCCAAAATTTATGCAACCCTTGGCTATAATTATAATGTTTGCAGAGTATAGGCCTATATGACGTATGAATAATTCCTTATAAAACTAATATCTCAAGTGAGATATTATGATTTTCAGTTTCCAAAAGAACCTTTGAAGATTTAGGAAAATATTTAACTAATTATTATTTTTAACTTTGCCTACCGCCGACGGGCCTGAAAACAAGAATTCTTTAATTTTACAACACCCACCAAGATCAACGTTGTTAAGCAATGCCAAGTGGTGCTGAAAATCGGGATAGGTGGCCCCCGAAAAACAAAAACATTGAACGCCCGCCGGAAGCCAAAAAAAAAAAAAAAAAAAACTTTGCCTACCAACCATAGGGTTGGTTAGGGAAAGTTAATGTAATCATAAAAAAAAAATCGAAATTGAACTGAAGCTTTCAAAATGAGTTTTGAGGTGCCCAGAACCCATTTAGGGAGTTTTTGGAATGATGTCTGTGTGTAGTTGTGTTGGTGTGTCCGTGGTAATTTTTTTCGTCAACGAAAACTCAAAAACTATTCAATTGTTTTGAAATTTCGCACACATAAACTAGAAGTAAAGGCCAAGAACTGAAAAGCTTTTCGTATACATTAGAACCATTAGGGGGGGGGGCTCTAGAGGGGGGAGACAATATTTTTTTCTTACATAATCTATACACCTTATTAAGAAATTCATTTTTCAATCTTCCCCTTTTCTTTTGGCACTTGTTAAAGGATTTGTTGAACAGCCGCTGTTATAATCATCAGTGTTGAGTGTTATCACTAATAACCAACGAACGGCACATTTTCTTTTTTTTTTTTTTTTTTTTTTTTATTCAACAAACGTCGACGCAGAATCCCACGAGAAACTTTTATCATCACAGGATGAATTTTTCAAAAGTTTGCATTATTGAATTCTAGAGAGGGGTAGAAATGTGGAAGGAGATAGGGAAAAGTTCTGGTTATATTTTATTCAAAGTTAACTAAATCACAGACGAGAATCGCCCACCATTCATAACATTTTGATATTATTATTATTAAACTTGAGAAGAATTTATTTTAATTAATTATTTATTTCAAATTATTTTAGTGCTATACTGTAACTGTATTTTAAATGATTAGATTGTTAGATCTAAAGACCAAGTAAATTTTCAAATTTTATTTACACACTTTTTTTAATATGTGAAAAGAGAATAAACCCCGTTTTTTTATTATGTTAGTATTGCATTTAAAATAATGATTTTATTGGCAATTGTTTGAGAGCTGATCAGTTTATCTAACGTTTTTTAATTTAACTTTAAACGGAAATAGCGATGGGTGGGAAGGCAGAGAGAATGAATGGTATGGAATCCATCTCTCTCATACAAATGGAGAAATATTCATTCATTCATTAGAATGTTTAGGAGCTAAATAAAATAAAACAATGCAACCACCCACATTTTTTTTTAATAGGCCTATAGCTTTAGGAAAATAAAGATTTTGACTGTCTGCATTTCCTGATACATAATAAAATTTTATCTTTTAGCTGAAAATTTCTTAGTCATTCTTGTTTTTAGATATGGAAATGAATTTTTAGCACCTTTTGCATGATAATGGTTCAGAAGAGATTATATAATCAAATTTGAAAAAAAAAAAAAAATATCCTGGTCAAGAAGACTAAGATATAAGTGAGCATAAATTTATATTCTTAAGAGACTATTTTCAAAATGGTTTAAATCATTTATTTGATTCTCACAAAATAAGGGAGATATGCTGCCAATCGACTAGCTAATTTTTTTAAATAATACACATTTATACATGTATTGTCCTCTTATAACAAGGCCATCCAAACAAAAATGATATAATAAATTTGACGTCTCGAATTATTCTTTAAATGAAGCCTTTTTTTGGGCTGCTTATTCCTTATTACCATTATTTACCCTTTTAGATCGTTCGCGTATTTGAATTTATCAATAGGCCCAGGTACATCCTCGGGGAGGGGGATTAAGCTATAGTTATTTTATATTGATTAGGTGATTATTTAATGATAAAGGCATTCGTCAAATCCTACAAAATTTATGACTTTCTTACCGAAGTAAATACCCTCCACCCCGTGATTTGAGAAAAATATTATTTTTTTGACAATTAAATTTTATTTTTAATATAAAATTTTAAAAATGAATGCTTACAATTGATTGTGTATATATATATTCTGATAAACAAGTACAGAATATTACCGAAAGTAAGAAAAAATTGTGTGCTGTGCGACCAGTCACACCAGATTACCCACCCCATCCGGAGAATCCTCTGGATCCGCTCTTGATTTCGGCAAAAAAATTTTAATGAAAACAAAAGCGACGTTTCGATCCCAGTTTGGGATCATCTTCAGGCTTGTTGAATAAAAAAAAAAATTAATTAATGTTTTTTAATACGATCTATGCACTTTTATAAAAGTTTTTTGTATCATGTTTTTTGTAAGATGTATTGTATAAAGTGGGAAGTGAATGACCAAGGTCAAAAGCAGAAAAATAAAGAGAAAAAAAAAAAAAAAATTAAAATTTATTTCTCATGTTGCTTAATGGGAGCAAACAGTTTCGAGAGAAAAAATAGTGAAGATGATCTCAATCTAAGATCGAAATGTCATTTCTGTTTTCATTAAATATAGTTGGCCGTTTTTTTTTGTTTTTTTTTTTCATTAAATATTTAATTCTATATATTTTAATTAAACCTCAGAAAAAAAATAGACTGAAACTGGGAATCAAAAACTTTTTTGCTGGTCGATGAGAGCAAGCTGATTTCATTTTGCTGCCAACTTTATTCCCAAGTTAACGATTAATATTAAATAGTTATCATCTTTTATTTTCTGAAAATTTCCGAAAAAGAACCTAGTAACATTCTCGAGATCATTGTATCGAATGCAATCGATTCACTGTCCCTGATCCCATTTCTCTTTTGTTATTTTCTTGATATCTTATTCTATACGAGATGCCTATTATAATCATTATTGCGTTCTTGACATGTCAAAATTTCACCCTAGCACAAAAGCCTCTATTTGCTTTCTAAGATTCTCTCTCTCTTTCTCTCTAAATATTAACTCTTTCAGTTGTCTGAATTGTATTTTACAAAGTCAGATAAGATCAAATCCTCTACCTCGTCGTCGGGGGGATATCTTCAAGTCAATAGAAGAAAGAAGAAGAAGAAGAGAGGAGATGTTTATTCAAAGAAAACGCATTATTCATTATAATAAGTTATTATTGATTCGACTGCTGGTGCTTTTCTTTTCAAAAGAGCCTTTCTCCTCCATGTTGACTTCTCAAATATTCTGATAACATCTCACTCACTCTCTTTATCTCTTCAACTAAAGAAAATGTCTAATTAAAATATATATTAATATATATGAGAGTTATTTATAATAGTTTATCTTATAAATTATAGCGCGCGTAAATCATTTGTTATTAAAATTTAAGAAAAAATTTAAAATATAATAAATAAAGATAGATGAACTTAGATATTTTATCATCAAGCGGATTTTGAGAACGAATTTCATTGCCTTTTATTTTTAACGAGTATTTTTTTAAAATAATAACTAACCAAAGAAATTCTCCTCTTATAGAGTATTTTGGCTGGGGCCGACGAGAGGGTCCCAGGGATGTGCATTAATACGGGTCCTCCCCCCCCCTTATGATTCAATTAAGAGTTAGATCTTAAAGGACCCGGGCGCCATCAGAGAGGAAAATTTAATGAAAATTATTTTAATTTTTTTTTATTAGGAATTTATGGATAAAGTTTAAAGGGCCCAGGCCCTGGGGATTTCCCCTCTGACTGCGGCTCTGGTCATCCTATTGATTCTCCAAAAATTACACGTACATAGACAATATAAAAACATTAATACAAATAACAATTACAAAAACATATAACAAATACATTAATACGAATAAAATAAAATTGAATACTTCTCAACAACATAAATTATCATGGGACACTTTTTTTTTTTAAACACACACTTTTTTCTCATTCACACTCACACTCACATACAGATCCACACATCTTTAGGGCAACTCAGGCCATATTTAATTAATGAAAGAAAAAAATATTTTTCTGATATTTGTTTCGTTTAATCATTTAATTAATGTTATTATCAATATACTCACAAAAAAATGTTCAATAAACTAACTAAGACTGATTAAAACATAGGCCTATAATGAATATTAATGTCTAATCTAGTTTAGTTTTTATTTCTCTTTAGTTAATTTCTCTTATCTCTCTCTCTCTATATATATATACAGTATGTTAATATATAAATATAGTGATAGTGAGAAAGTATTGGATTCATGTCGAAAATTCGATGTTGAGATTTTGATGGATATAAACGTTTTGAGGTCCCCCCCGAGTCCAAAAAAGTGGTTTTCGCAAAATGGTCCGTCTGTCTGTGTATCTGTGAACAAAATATCTCAAGAACCAAAAGAGCTAGGAGGTTGAAATTTTCTATTTAAGTTAAGCTTTTAAACAAAATCGACCAAAGAGTACTAGTACCCTACTTTACCTGAAGTTCTTTTTTTATTTTCTCAAAATTCGCTCCAACAATTTTAAATTAAAATTCAAAAATCATTCAAAAAAATTTTTTAGATGATCTTTAAAATGTATATTCTTGTTTTGCCCTCAAAATTGTTTGAAGCACACTTTACTTTTGTACTTCATAGAAAAGATAGGAGAAATGATTGCCATGGTAACGAAATATAAATATTAGCGAGTGTTCATAAATTTTACATCTTAAATTCTAATATATCAGCGGAAACTAAACTTATGTTGACACAAAAAATCTGGTGTGACAAGCACAGAACACAACTTTTTCCTACCAAAGGTAAGAGAAAGTTGTGTTCTGTGCTTGTCACACCAGATTTTATTTTCAAAAAGTGATGATTTTTTAAGGTTCGATATTATAAACAAAGTTCACAGTTAATCATAGTTTATTTGATAATTTTAATATAAATTGCCATGAATTATCAATAAATAAGATCGAGTTTAACGGTGAATTTTGTTTATTTTATTGGGCCTAAGCCATTTCTGACACCTGAGTTCATTTAGAATTAATAATTTAAAATACAATATTTAGTAGCTAGTATTAAATAACTCTTATCTCTTAGATCGGGAAGCGATCCCCTGACTCATATCATAAAGAAAGACTAGCTCTGGGGTACGGAACGGTCACTGATGAAGGTTATTACATAGCCTATTTAACAAATGTTTATTATTTAGAAGCAGAAACCCCTTATTTAGATTAGTTATTGGTCTTATGAATTTCAATTCTCTATTACAATACTTTATGATAAACATACATTATAAAAAATTCCTATATTTACCTTAATTAAAATGCAAATTACATACCCGTTAAATATGATAAATATCTAGGTGAAATTGAAATTTCATTAAACATGATTAAAGTTTTTGGTGCATTTCAAGGTAAATGTTTATTTAGTAAACATAATACAAAATGTAAGTTTTAAAATCTTGATGTCATCGTATTATTATCAATATATAATTATTGATAATAGATAAACACCTGTGGTAAATAATTTTAACGATTTGAATATTCATTAAACTCAAATTAATCAATTCTAAAATCTAAATTGGATAGTTTAAACATAAATATTTCTAAGGAAAAGTAGGAGTTAAAGTCGTTCAGCTATTATTGTCAAGAGATGGCGTTAAGATCTCGCCTGTTCTATCCAATCAGAAAGCTTCTTTTAGACTGATATTGGCCTAGCTTCTTTTAGACTGATATTGGCCTAGCTTCTTTTAGACTGATATTGGCCTAGCTTCTTTTAGACTGATATTGGCCTGCTTCTTTTAGACTGATATTGGCCTATTTTACTTCCTAATTTATATTGAATTAATATTTGATTAATAATAATTTATTTGAGAATGTACCTATTTGACGCGAGATCTTTATAGATTTTATTTCAGGATGACATGTCTATCTCAAGTTGTAGGTTTTTAAACTAAATGAATTAAAACCTAACTTAATTCATTAAATACCTAAAGCCTACTCCAACTTAAGATAGTCGTGCCTCCTGAAAAAAAAACTGCAATAATTTAAAATTTTCTTAATACTTCTTTATCTTATTTATATATGTTAATATATAGCCTATATAGAAAGTATTGGATTCATGTCAAAAATTCGATATCGAGATTTTGATGGATATACACGTTTTGAAGTGCCCTGAAAGTTTTTGCAACATGGTCTGCCTGTGTCTGTCTGTATATGTGTGTTCATTTTAAGGCATGAAGGAATTGAGCTAGGAGGTTGACATTTTATATTTAAGTTAGACATCTCCCGGAGGCGTGAAAATAAGCTTTTAAACAAAATCGGCCAAACTAGTACTTTACTGATGTACTTTTTCAGTTTTTTTTTTTTTTTTTTTTTTTTTTCAATTTTCTTAAAAATCGCTCTAAGGATTTTGATTAAAATTCAAAAATGAATTATTTTTTAAATGCTCTTTAAAATGTATATTCTCATTTTTGTCTCAAAATAAATAAATAAATAAATTTACTCTTGTACTTCATAGGAAAGATAATTCATTGGAGAGTTGTTATTTGGGTTGCCTATCTTCTTGAAACTAATAGTGAATTTTTTTCTAAATGATATGTACCGAGTATCTTCCCTAATTTAGGCGATAAAAATTTATTTAAATTAATCAGATGTAGGTTTTGAATTGAAAGAAGTGTAGTCAAAGAGAAATAAAAAAAAACTTAAATTTGTTGTCAACTTTTCAAGCCCAAGAGCTTTTCTTCAGAACAGCTAAACGAAAATTATTTTTTCGTTTGAGATTAGACAGACAGCCTTGGCATTACCTACACATATAACTTCCCAGTTAATGCAGGAATTGTTATTTGCACTTGCACAGGTTCTGAAATAACGACTTATATACGATCTTATGTACGTGATAAATCATAAAAAAAGTCTTATCCTTTTTTTTATTAGTGCACTTTTATTACGCTTTTTCACTCCTTCATCTCTCCGATGGGATTATTTAAATGTTATTATGATGGATGAATTGAATGAATTCAAATGAAATTTATCATCGTCTTTAGGAAATTTGACTATCTCACCTATTACTACTAATTAAATTAAATTAAAAAAAAAAATTGATATTTTGATTGGCAAAACAATTTATGAGAATGTATTGATATTGTATAATATTACAATTATGAATAATTGAAGATTTAAATAATTATGAAAAAAAAAAATAATTAATTACCAAGTTGTTAAATTGGTTGTCTAACTTCCATTAAAACACTCTAATGTAATTTTACAAAATTTTGAGAGTAGCTTTTTATAAATAAAAATTATAAAAAATCACGAAAAAAAAATGCTTTTTGGAGGATTTATTTATAAAATTCATATTTGCTCAGGGGTCCACATCTTGTGGGTACGTGGTTGACGACCACGAGCTACCCGAGCTGGGACTGACAGTCCTGTTCTTTACATGTCTGTCCCTTCCTTCTATATTTTCAACAGGCGTCAGACCGTGCGACGGGCCGACCTGTTCTATTTCTTCCGATCGTAAAAAACCCAGTCCGCATACTCATTTCCCGCCAACCCCGCACCGCGGGATTAAGGCAAAGATAGAAGAAGATTTATAAAATTCATATGCATATTTGTGTTTTACAACACAATTTGTGTATATTTTTATTTTAGGCTGGACGCACACCGATAGAGCAAAAATGCTTAATGACAAAACATTTTTGACGAATCATGCTTAAAACTGTTTTTTCAATGCTTTTAATATGGGTCAATGTATGAGCGAAATGTTTTGTCATTGAGCGTTTTTGCTTAATCGGTGTACATTGGCGGGATATCCAGCCTATTTAGAGCATCATTTGCACACTTGACTTATCTTTGATGGTGTTTTCGTTGCACTCCCTGGGACCAGACCCACTTGAATAAATATATTCACAAAATTTCTTGAGTAACGCATAACTCGTTTTGTCCGAGGCAATTATTGAATATAAATATTTGATTCAAATTAATAAAAAAATGTTAATATTTTTTCTCACCTTAAGGGTAATATATGGTAACTTCTAATAATAAATAAAGTAAAAAAATTTCTAATTTTCTTTAAAAGTTTCGGACTGTGTTTTTATTTGCCATGGGCTTTTGAAAGGAAAGGACAGCCAAGGGAGTGTCAACAGTTGCAAAAAAGGCGGAGAGAGAAAGAAGGGAAAAAAAGGGCAGCGCACACACACACACACACACACACACACACACAGTCACACAAATGGAGCGAGGCTGGGATTTTTCCTCTGATTCGTTGACAAACAAAAGAGCGAGAATAACTAGCCAAAGCCAACTTAGCTTGGCTGCCCCCTACCACCACTTACTTGCCTTTCAAGAAAGAAAGAGAGAGGTAAGAAGAAATTCAATCTGCGTTTGTTGTTGTTGATGTTTAAGTTGGTCTTGGCAATTCCAATGATATTCGTATGCAAAAATTTTGTATTAAAATTCAATTCAAATGAAACAAATGAAAATTCAATTCAGGAAGGGATCTAGGCTTATATTTTTTTTTCCTTTTTATCTTTGTTAAAAAAAGAAAAGAATTTAAGGTAGTTTTGTTTATTTATTTTTGAAAAATTTAAGTTGCAAAAAATGGTGATCGATGGTTTATTTCTTTGTTTAATATACCTTTTTATATGAATTCAAAATTAGATGATTAGAAATATTAAAAATAATTTTTCAGGCAACCGAAGCAAATTATATTTCAAGAAATGATAATTGTAGAAATCCGCTCTGATTTAAATTTCGATAAATACGTCGAATTACAAAACTTAATGTCCTTAAATAATCATTAATTATTTTTATGCGAATTCCATTTATGCGTACTTTTTTTAGTAGGCCTATACATTAATCGATTAAAAGTCCTAAGGTCGGTTGCTTCCCATCTAGTCAACTAGGAAAGTTATCCAACCGATAACAAATCATCTATATAGTAAACAAGAAGACGCTTAACTCAAAAAAAAAAAAAAAAATCACAAATACATGTATATAAATAATAGCTGAGGTATAGTAAAGTTAGCAAGATAGTATAGACATAATTTAAAAATTAAAAATAAATATTAAAAATCTGGTGTGATGGTCGCACCAGATTTTTTGTGTAAAGATTTATTTAGTTGCCTAAGTGCACCTGAGTTCCAAACTTGACCATGCGATTCATAGATGGCGCTGAGCTACGAATGCTTCCACATCAGTAAAGTGTACTTCAAACAATTTTCACGAAAATTTTCACTGATATGCTTTTCAAAGAGCAATCTAAAAAATAGTTGATTTATGAATTTTAATCAAAATCTTTGGAGCGAATTTTGAGAAAATCGAAAAAAAAAACTAAAAAAGTACGGTACATCAGTAAAATACTAGCACTTTTTGTTCAAAAGCTTATTTTCACCCCTTGGAGGTGTATATCCATCAAAATCTCGACATCGAATTTTTGACATGATCGCAATACTTTCTCTCTATATATTTCATATATAGGGTAAGAGAAAGTAAAAATAAAAAAATCTGGTGTGACTGGCGCACAGCACACAACTTTCTCTTACCTTCGGTAATCGAAAGTTGTGTTCTGTGCTTGTCACACCAGATTTTTCGTGTCGAAATATATTTAGTTTCCGCCAATATATTAGAAATTTAAGATGTCAAAATTATAAACATGGGAAAATATTTATATTTTGTTACCATGGCAACCATTTCTCCTATCTTTTCTATGAAGCACAAGAGTAAAGTGAGCCTCAAACAATTTTGAGGGCAAAACGAGAATATACATTTGAAAGAGCATCTAAAAAATAATTGATTTTTGAATTTTAATCAAAATCGTTAGAGCGAATTTTGAGAAAATCGAAAAAAACTGAAAAAGTACATCAGTAAAGTACTAGTACTCTGGCCGATTTTGATTAAAAGCTTATTTTTCCGGTCCCGGAAGATATTTAACTTAAATATAAAATTCCAACCTCCTAGCTCAATTCCTTCATGCTTAAAATTGAACACACACACACACACACACACCCACAGACAGACCATGTCGCGAAAACCACTTTTTTGGATTCAGGGGACCTCAAAACGTGAAGATCCATCAAAATCTCGACATCGAATTTTTGACATGAATCCAATACTTTCTCTCTATATATATATTACATATATACATAGGTAAGAGAAAGTAAAATAATTAATTAAAGCTAATTAATTTAACAAAAATTTCCAAAAAAATAAATAAACAAGGTTTCTGATTCTAATTTCACTCATTTGTTTAGTTTTATACCAAACTTTGGGTCTGATGCCGAAAAAGAGTCTTTTAAAAGGTCGAATTAAAAAAAATAAACTCTAGGTCATAGCTAGTTAACTACGATCTGAGCTCATATGATTAACTTTACTAGACCCGAAAGTCATAGTCAACTAGCTTATCCGATGGAGAGCTAGTTAATTAGAGACAGTATAAAAGCAACCGGCTCAAAGTGATTGAATATTCCTTTGGTTATATAGTCAAAAGAACAATAAATAAAAGAAAGTCACAATAAAGTATAATTAGAGATCAACTTTACGCAAATTAATACTCTATAAAAAGAAGATTAAATTGTTGAGAAAAGAATTTAATACTAAACTAGAATTATAACAATAAATTTGGAAAATTTCAAACTCAATTGTCCAATTTTAACAAAGAGCAATAAAGATAAAATTTATATACCAGAGAAACATGAACCAAGTTGAGAATTAGACAATTTATGATTTATTAGACTGGATTTGCACATTTTCAAATGTATGAATTTATTATACGTACTGTATATCTTTATATATACCCATATACAAAGAGTTAACAAGGTTTCTCTGTTCAAAACAATCTTTTTTTTTATACACTTTCTTTTTTTTTTTCATTTCAAGTTTCAAAGTGTAATTTACATGAGAATAATTAATCGGAGCGTGTTTTTTTTTTTTAATAGAAAGATATTTATTTATTTTTCATAAAGAAAAATATCTCATATTTGATGTTGATGAAGTGGCCATAAAAAACTTCAAAATTTTAATTAATTGATTAAATAGTCCACTAATTAAGCATTTCATCACTAAGGCAATATTTGTATTAAATTTATTAATGTATTGACGGTTTCTGTTAGTCGGTCATATTAATATTTATTTAAATCAATTTTGATATAAATAAAAAGTACATGAAACTTGTTATACAAAAAAAAAAAAGTAAAAATTGGTCTAATTGGCCGCACATCACCCAACTTTATCTTATATTTGGTAATTGAAAGTTGTGTTCTGAAATTTCACACTTTTTTTTCGTGTGGTCGTACAAATGTGGAGCACAGGGCCAGACTTAAGAGTGTCGAGGGTCTCCTAATGATTTTTTTTTCTTTATTTATTGACTATAACACGGGGCCATTCAGTCCCCTCTTGAAAAACTAATTGAAATATTGATGATTGGGAAAGCCTGGCGCAGACAGATGAATGAGAAATAAAAATGCTGGAGGTACTTTCAGGCCAAATTTTAATACCACTATACAGCCTATAATTGAAATATTTAAAATTTTACATGTTATAATAATTTTAAAAACTTTTCAGACCTTGTTATCCTCCCCGGCTATCGATTTTATTATCCATACATAAACGCACAACATAAAAAAAAAAAAATAATTACCTTTCACAGAGGTCGGTATAGTTGCTAACGCAAACACAATAAAATAACACGCACATGGGTATCATCATGTTCAAACATTCTATTTTCCCTTTTTCGCCAAACGAGATGTAGTCGTTATAGTTGTTAAGACGAGGTGATTTAAAAAAAAAAAAAAAAAAAAAAAACACTAGGAAATAAAAATTGAACTGAACACAAAGAGAAAGAGGACCTCCTTTCTTATAGAATTTTATTGTCTATCCTCTGCAATGGCAAGGGGTATCCCTTCAAGATGTCCTGAGATCAGCAATTAATTCTGTTATATATGCTGTGCTATTTCCGCTCAGTCTTGATTTCTCTATCTTATAAACTAATTTACTTATTCGCATTTCCCTTCTATTTTTTTTTCTATTCAATCTAAAATCAAAATAATTTTTTTTTTTTAATTATAATTTTTACAAGATGAACCTACAAATAATTTTTTTTTTTTTTCAGGTGTTCGATGGACAAAAAGATCCCAAGCGAAGTGATTCTCTCGACAAATCAGAAAGTGTGAGTATATCTAAAATAAACCAAATGCCATTGTTCAATAAGAATAAAAATTGAAAAAAAAGGCATCGCATAAAAAACTTTGGCAAAAAAGTTATACTCATACTATGGTTGGTAGATTCGGAGGCTGAATCGATTTTCGATTCGACGATTTTAAAATCGAAACCAAATAATCGATTTTGAAAAGAATCTATTTTTTTTAAGGCAAAAATCGATTTTCGATTTTTTTTTTACAAAATATTTTGTGTTGTGCCCATAACTTGATTTTAAGTTTTTGCTTACGATTTTCAATCAGTTTGAAAAAACGAAATAGATTTGACCAATCTTAACTCATACCAATGGCGGATACAAGGGGTAAAGGAGGTAATTACACCCCTCCCCCCGAGATTTCAATTTAAAAAAAAATTAATTTCACTGGTGTCGACATCGCAAATGGATTATTTTATAAATAGCACAATTTGTGAAACAAGAATAAAGTGTGCTTCATACAATTTTGAAAGCAAAATGAGAATATACATTTTAAAGAGCATCTAAAAAAATAATTGATTTTTTTGAATTTTAATCAAAATCGTGAAAGCGAATTTTGAGAAAATCGAAAAAAAATGAAAAAATACATCAGTAAAGTACTAGTACTTTTTGGCCGATTTTGTTCAAAAGCTTCGTGTCACGTCTCAGGGTTTAAGTAACTTATAAAAATAAAATGTCAACATTCTAGCTTTTTTCGTTCTTGAGATATTTTGTTCACAGACACACACACACACGACAGACCATGTTGTGAAAATCACTTTTTTGGATTAAGGGGACCTCAAACCGTGTAAACCCGTCAAAATCTCGACTCCGAATTTTTGACATGAATCCAAAAAACCAACATGCGGCGGGTCGTTTTTAATAAAAATTTGCGTTGAGCCTGGCATTGACACAACAAGAGTTTTAACTTATGTCAAAATTTTACTGATTTTTAACAATAACTCTGAATATTTGAATTTTTAGTGGAAAAATACGATATTGATTGCAAATTTGGTTGCTGGAAGATAGGAACCAAAATAACCAACTTTCTAAAGCGGATTACACATTTGTTTAATCTCTAAAATGTTAGCAACCAGAGGTGTTCTCAGGGAATTAAAAGAGTGATTTGGTTATTTGGGTTGTCTATCTCCCAGCAAACAAACATGAACACTTCATTGGAGTGCATAATTAACCCGAAAAAAATTATGAAAATAGGCAACAATTACTTGAAATAATTTTTTTAGTTTGGTTGTTATAATATACTGTTTATAAAGGAAGCCGCTTCACAAAGGAGTCTTTTTGATCATTTATTTATATATTTATTTATTTATTCATATTCACAAATGAATAATTCGTTCTTAGTGCAGGCAAGCAGACAAACACGAGACCTTCGTGGCGGTGGCTTGAACAGGGGAAGCTTTTGTGCTGTTTTGTTCTCCCCTCTTGTCCATCCTGTTTCCCTGTTCCAAGTCATTAAAAGGCCTTAAAGACCCTTTTTAGCCTTTTAACCTGCCTACTCTTTCCCTCTGGTTTAGCTAATTTTAAGCTTATGGAGGGGGAGAAAAATATGATTTCCTTAAGCGAGACGGCTATAAATAAAAAATAAATAAATACCTGCACTTAATGAAAAATTTTATTAATGAATTGGTGACTCAGTTATAAAAAAAAAAAAAAAAAAAAAAAAACGAATTTATTTTTGTAAATCTTCCAAAGAACAAATTAATTAATAAACAGATGTGTGTGTGTGTGTGTGTGTTGTGTGCAATCTTAAATTATTCAAATTTTAACCTCCGAGCTATTTATAAATATAATACTGCCAGTTAAATTAAATGAATATTTCCGCATTGAAAAATATTTTTATTAATATTAATTAATATATTTTTTTTATGAGGGAAGAAACTTAAAATTTAATGAATATCATTTCTTAATAAAATAAACTGTTGTGGTCAGCACATAACCAACCTACTCAAATTAGATAATAATAAAGATATAATAGGGAATAAAAAAAATTTTATTTCTCCATTTTATTAAAAAATTTATGTTTGATATAAGAGAAATTTCACTCTTAGAATGAAATAAAAACCATTTTTAATTTTTGCTTATCGTTGACATTTCAGACATTTTAAATTCTTAATTCAGATGACATGTGTAATTTTACTTTCTCTTACCTCTATACTGTATATATGTTAATATATAGAGAGAAGTACGTATTGCGATCATGTAAAAAATTCGAAGTCGAGATTTTGATGGATATACACGTTTTGAGGTCACCTGAATCAGAATAAGTGGTTTTCGCAACATAGTCTGTCTGGGAACAAATTATCTCAACAACCATAAGAGCTAGGATGTGGAAATTCTATATTTAAGTTAGGCATCCCCCGTGAAAATAAAGTTTTAAACAAAATCGCCCTAAGAGTACTAGTACTTTACTGATGTACTTTTTCAGTTTGTTTGTTTTTTTTTTCTCAAAATTCGCTCTAACGGTTTTGATTAAAATTCAAAAATCAATTATTTTTTAGATGCTCTTTAAAATGTGTATTCTCATTTTGCTCTCAAAATTGCTTGAAGACCACTTTACTGTTGTACTTCATAGGAAAGATAGGAGAAATGATTGCAATGGTAATAAAATTTTAATAAATAGTCTATAAATGAGTAGTGAGGAGATTCAAGGCAGCCAAAAGCAATAAAGAAAAAAATATATTTATCTTTCGCTTTATTTTACATTGTCGACGTTTCGGCCGATACTCCTGCCTTCATCAGGTCAAAGTGCAGTTTGTCTTGATGAAGGCCGGAATATCGGCCGAAATGTCGACAAGCGTGTAAAATAAAGCGAAAGATAAATATATTTTTTCTTTATTGTTTTTGGCTGCTTTGAATCTCCTCACTACACATTATACATTCAGCCATACCTCCTGAAATTAATAAATATAAATGTTTATAAATTTAACATCTTGAATTCTAATATGTCGGAGGAAACTAAATATATCTCGACAGAAAAAAATCTGGTGTGGCAAGCACAAAAAACAACTTACTGAAGGTAAAGAAAGTTGTCTGCTGTGCGACCATCACACCAGGTTTTTAATAATAATATTTATATTCTAAATTAGAGCTTATATTATTGATACATTTGTTAACAATTTGACAATTATCCGCCCTGATGAATTAAGCATTAGGAGGCTCGAAAAGTCGTCGATAAATTTTAAGTCTTATGGAGCTATGACTTTATTATACAGGGTGTCTCGGAAGTGGCGGGAGTAATTGTTGGGGTCGATAGAGAAAAAAATTCTGAATCGAAAGTTCCTGAGCCAAACATTTTTGGGCCTTAGAAAATTAGTTATTAATTAAAAACGATAGCCAATCAGGAGCCGCTACAAGAGAATCACAAGTGAGTGGGGACGTAGTTAATAAAATATTAATTACAAACAAAGAAAGTGAATTTCCCCTGACATTAGACAGAGCTTTGGTTTTATTCGAAATATTTTATTAATTATGTAATTAATGAAATATCCCCACTCACTTGTGATTCTCTTGTAGCGTGCTCCTGATTGGCTATCGTTTTTAATTAATAACTAATTTTCTAAGGCCCAAAAAAATGTTTGGCTCAGGAACTTTCGATTCAGAATTTTTTTCTCTATCGACCTCAACAATTACTCCCGCCACTTCCGAGACACCCTGTATAAATTACTACATGAATAAAGGGTTCGTTTAGTTCACAAATAAAAATCTCAGTTTTTATTGATTGTTTATTGAATTAAAGGAAATGAAATTCTAAAGTCTGTTTTGGAAATGGAAGAAGAAAAAAAAAATAAAAGTCTTGAAATCCTCCCTGAGGAACGCAGCCATTATTTATCGCTTTACGTATAAAAAGGCCAAAACCTGAAACTTAAAGATGCTCTGGGTGTTTCTGTTTGTAAACAGATCATATTGGAAGAAAAAAAAGTTTTACCATTATATATATATATAAAAATATATATATGCGGTGACATGACTATGGCAAGGGAATTTTTATCAACAAAATTAGTATGTAAGTCAGCTAGTGCGACGAGACGCCTGCGCTACCTTTGAAAAATACTTTCTTTGCTTATTATTTCCCAAATTATGGGTAGGAATAAAAATCTTTAATTTTGAGAAAAAGGTGAAAAACAAACATGAAATCGCGGAAATGATAAGCAAAGGGAAGCAAACTAATAAAATTGGAGGTTGGAGGCCGCGAGAATTCCGAGATATAGAAAATTAACAATCGTCGCGTATTTTGTTTATTAACAATATAAAAACACCCTTCACGGGTATGAGATGCATTGTTTCTTGCTGTATATATTTGATATCATTCATTGATGCCTTTTGCATTAAATTTATATTATTTTTTCTGGGTAGTCAGAGATGCATTGAAAAATACAGTCGACATTCGACTGATTTTTAGTTAAATGTTTTTTTGAAATTTCCCTTTAAATTAGAAAATATGCTCTAAAAAGGCTCATATTATGAATTTTCAAAATTTTTTTTAAGGCGTCACACCTTTAAAATATGCAAATAGTTAAAATACAAAGAAATATTCACTCGTGTTAATGTAGCCTTGACTCGCATAGCATTTGGTCCTTATTTAATGGCGAAAAATTTTTTATTTAATTGTATCGTTCGACCTTTTGTTGACATACTTCAGCACTGAGGATGGTCGTAAATCTGTCCGAAATGTCGTCTTAAAGTGCCTAATAAAATGAAATAAAACTAGCTGCAACTGCTCTTTCTTTAATCGCTTACTACAAGAAATATTCGAGTTTCAGCCCAAAAGGAGATCATTTAGACTTTCTTCAAACGACTTAAAGTTTAGAAAAATCGAATTTTTGTTTTAAGTTTTGATCACCCCTAATACAATTTTTCCATCCCTGGATATGAAAAAAGATATATTTACGATATTCTATAGTTCTTTAGCTTTCCAAAAATAATTCATTCCAGAAAATCTGTTAATAATTAGCGAAATTATATAAAAAACAAAAGACATTTTCGGCTGTCTACCTTTTAGGCGCTTTGCTCTCTTTCCGACAGTAGAGCTCATAGGAATATTCGTTAATACTTAACAGATTTTCACGAATAAATGATTTTTTGGAAAGCCAAAGAATTATAGAATATCGAAAATATATGTATTTTGCATCCAGGGATGGTAAAAATTGCATTAGGGGTGTCCAAAGCTAAATAAAACCTATATTAAAAATTTTATTCCCTCTATAAATAGAGCAAATAAAAATTTTTCTTTTTCTTATCCTTTTTTCTCAACCCAAAATTAATAAGAGTTGACTCATGAAGTGAAGGAAACTTGCAAAATGTCATTTTTGTTGTCCATTGTAATAGTAGTATTTCTTGTTGCATTCCAAAAAAAAAAATTTGGCTTTAGATTCTGTTTTATTTTTTTTAAATCTCTTTCCTCTCCCTTGGAACTCCTTCGGGCACTTCCGGCCGACTTCTTGCCGGATGCATTCGGAGAGGCTGAGTGGGTGTCATTAATAAATGATCAACGTAAAAACGTGAAAAGATGAAAATATCCAACGACTAGGAATTCACTAGACGACGACAAATTATTTTCAGAAAATTTATTTACATCTTTAGATACTATAATTTATATTTAATATGCAATTTTATAATTAAACATAAAATTTAGTATTAATAGAATTTCTTTTCATTCTTGGCACTTATGGTAGCCTCATCGGAAAAATTTGTATTCCGTATTAATTCAATTACTTTTTTTTTCTATATTATTTTCTTATCCTTTATTCATCCGTCATTCAAATCAATCAGATCTGACATTTCTGATTGATGGAATTTATTATTTTCCTTTTCTTGGAATCTAATGATAAAAACTCCTCTTTCGGATCAAAGGTTTAACTCTCTTCTGACTCTTTTTTTAGATAGGGCCTTGAATGCTTACATTAAATACATATTTAATACTTCACTATTACAATTCTAGTATGGGTGAAGAAACTTGTGCAGTCCTCGTTCTTTTCATTTGTGTTTTTGTTGTTTGGGTTACCTAACTTCCATCAAACATAAAAGAACTATTCAAATTTAAGCAATAATAATACCTTATTATTTAAATTTTGAAGACGTAAGAATGTGGCTTCAATTGAAAGCTAATATTTTTTACTATTTCAAATTTTATATTCCTACTGGGGTCAAAATTTTGAGTAATATAGCCTACTTTTTTTTTTTATATTTAGGTATTTTTTTTTACTTTCTCTTAATTATATATATACAGTGAGGGACAATATTAAGTCCCATCCATGCGTTTTCTACTTGTGATTATTTCATTGTTTTTAAAAAAAATATTAAATATGTTTTAAAGGAAACTTTCATGGTTCAAGCCTAGAAAATTTCGAATAAAGATTTTCATTTTCTTTTAAAAAAACAATGAAATAATCACTAGTAAAAACACTTGGGTCGGACGTACTATTGACCCTCACTGTTCCCCCTGACACACAAAGCTTTTGAACATAATCGCTCATAAAGTACTAGTACTTTACTGATGTACTTTTTCACCATTTTTTTTTTTCAATTTTCTCAAAATTTTTTGATTAAAATTCAAAAATCAATTATTTTTTAAATGCTCTTTCTCTCATTTTGTCCTTGAAATCTTTTGAAGCACACTGTACTCTTGTACTTCATAGGAAAGATAAGAGAAATTGTTGCCATGTTAACAGAATATAAATACTTTCACATGTTTATAAATTTTACCTCGAAATAATATTATGTAGACACAAAAAATCTGGTGTAAAAAGCACAGAACACAACTTTCGATTACCGAAGGTAAGAGAAAATAGTGTGCTGTGCGACAGTCATACCAGATTTTTAAACGTTGCTTTAATAACCTTAAAAATTAAGTGGTATTGGTTCAGATCACAAACAAATGGACTAAATACATTGGATACCAAATAAATATCTTTGGCAAATTGGATCTTAATATACTGCGTTTAAAGTCCATATATTTGTAACACGTCAACATATATATAAAAATTGAAAATCAACTGTCATTTTTGATGCGGTACTAAAATCTTTGAAGTTAATATATTGAATAGACAGACGATCAGTTATATGTTGCCACACGCAGTTTATCTGTTGTTTATATATTGAGTCACGTAGTTAAAATATAAATAAATATTTTTCATCCTCTATCTCTTTTTCTAATGGCTTGTTTAGGAAATTAATTAGTTCATAGTTTGTATCCTGATGTTGACTAAAATATTTTTTTATCAAAAATGTAAGGCTAAATAAACAACACAAGGTCAATAATGATCATTTATCAATTTGACCAATATTTTATTTTATCTAAAATAAAATACTATTATTTTTTAAAAATAGAAGAATTAATAGAATTTAATTTATTATTTTAATCAAGATGTAAAAAATTTATTCTTAAAAAGATTTTCAGACATTGTTTTTAGATACAGTAATTATGAATTCAACGAGAATATTTATTTAAAATTTGAATTTTAGTGATAGAGATGGAGAGAGCAAGCATTACGTACGACCAAGAGGTCTTTAAATATTCACTAATTGACCTTTGCCTCCCACTTATTATTTAAATCTTTTTCGGCATCTGAGACTCCGTTAATATTCATTTTAAGTTCTTATTTAGATAAATACTAATTTAAATAAATTTTGAACGAAAATCGAACTACTGGCCTTTGGAACTTTAAGGGCTGCTATCACTGATCCAAGGGCCAGGGGTCCTCTCCTAAAGCAACTTATATATATATAAACTTATAAATATTATCATCTTTTTTTTTTTTTTTTCTATATGTTTAGAGTGATTCCCTATTTATTTTTAAGGAAGTCCTTTGTTTATTTAATTTTGGAGTTTAGGCTTTCACAGTTGTTATCATTAGTAAAAGAATTAGATTTTCGGTTTAACTGTGGTTTATTTGACTTTTTTGATTAAAATTTACAAAACAATTATTCTTTTAGATGATCTTTAAAATGTATATTCTCATTTTGCCCTCTAAAGTGATTGAAGCACACTTTACTCTGGTACTTCATAGGGAAGATAGTGAGAAAGAACTTCAATTACCACTTTCAATTACCTAAGCTAAGAGAAAGTTGCGTCTGTGGACCAGTCACACCAGATTTTTATTATTTTCCAAAATTAAAAATGATCACATTATTCTATATGTCAGAATACAACCCTAAAAAAATTGAATTTTTAGCTATTTATTAATTTTTTCTTTCCTTATTCAGCTCTTTATACAAAACAAATAAACATTTATAAACTTTTCATTATAATTTGAATGCATCCATTAAAAAACTCACTTTTTTTCACTTTGGCGTTTTTTTTTCTCATTATATTTAAATGCTTATCTCACACAAACACACACAAACTAAAGGCCTTTATTTAGTTGATTGGTAGGACAATTTCTCTCGTTTTATTTTTATTTATTTATTTTTCTATTTTTTTTTTTTTTTTAATCTGTCAAACAATCGGTCTTTACATGTGAATGGCTTCATTCAAACCAGAAAATGAAACATTTTTACTATTAAAAAAAAATCACATTTACATTTCAATGAAAAAAATAATTCAAGTTAATTCACTAGAACTGAAGTTATTATATTAATATAAATAAAGTATACATGAAAGGTGCGAATCGAAGTAAAATAAGTCCAAAGATAATTATCTTAATTATTTATAATTAATTAGAAAGATAATTTTTTTTATTTTTGTTATTATTGAAAGCATATGTCTATAGGGATACGTAAGGGAATGAAGTATGGAGGAAGAGGCAGCAAAGAAAATTCTCTGAATGCTTCACCAATCAGCTAGAGACGTTTGGGTCTATTTATTATTAACCATCCTCAGTCCATTAATTGGTGTATATTTTGCTCAGAGTTAGTCAGGTAATATATAATATACTGTACATCATTTAATAAATATGTAGAATACCATTATATATCTATATAATTACAATTTGGCTTCAATTAATATAATGGTATAGTGATGCGAGTTTCATATATCCCATTTAATGGACTGAGCATGGTTCATAAGAAATGGACCGAAACGTCTCCAGCTGATTGATAAAGCATTCAGAGAATTTTCTTTCTTGGCTGCCTCTGCCTCCATAATTCCTTCCCTAAAGACATATAGCCACAACTTGCACCTGAAAAAAACGTAGAAAGATACAGTTTTCTCTATTTTACTTGGGAAACCAGAGAATTTTAGAACACTATTTTTCAAAATTAGTTCACCAACAAATAGCGCTGCTAAAAAAAAAAAAAAACTAAACACAAGTGCCTGCTTTGCTCGAGAGTGAAGCCTTGAGCTTAGGCAACCAAAATGCTTAGCCGTCGTACGTGTTGTTTTTCCCCTTCAGTTTTTTTAAAGAAAGATTATTTGTTTATTTTAAAAATATTGGTTTGGTTGTCTAAACTCAAGGCTCCACACTCGAGCACATCAGGCCCTTATGGCGCCCACTGTCAAAAAGGAATAAAATTACCTAGGTTCCCAAATAGAATAAAGCAAACGAAACATTTCTATCGCCTATTATTTTATTTTTAATTCATTTCAGTTCTTGTATTCTTTTTTATGTGCAAGCTTAAACTTGCACTTGCAATTAGGTATTACAATTATTTTCTTTTTTTGAAAAGTATTGGGTTTACATTGTAAATTTTTTTCTAGACTTCCGTTTTATTCTCCAAGAGGGGTTTAAAAATTTGAATTTTTATCATAAGCATTTATAATGGACGATGCTATCTTCAAATTTTGTTCTCGGTCTGCTTATACTTCATTGTTGAATATTATAGCAGCTAGTTTACTATATCTAATTGTATTAGCGTCTTGAATTTCATCATTATTCATTTAAGTCTACTGGCTGACCTCCTTCCTTTTACAATAATAAAACTTCATCAAAAAGAAATTGTTATTCAGTTTCATACATTGTTTTTAACAAAATTTGTCGATGATGACTTCGGTTAAACCATCCATCTTAATAGTCTCGGTATTTTTTTTTTTTATAAGAAAAAAAAAGAAATAAGGTGAGGTTCAATTTACAATTTATTGATCAGCCGATCATTGAAGTCAAGTTTTAAACGAGATAAAACGTCGTCTGGCAAAGAAAGACGTCTCTTTTGGTTGATTGGATGGAAGCTGAGCGACGGAAGCCGTTAGCGACAAGTAAACACAAAGAAAAGCTGCCGAAAATGGCAACCAACGTGTGGGAGGGTGGGGGTTGGAGTGCAATTTCGCACAAGACAACTCAACTCCATTCACTCTCCGTCTGTTTCTCACCCTTCATTCTCTCTCTCTCTCTCTCTCTCTCTCATTCACCTTGGTAAATTGTTCTTCTTGCTCTTGTTGTTAAGATAATTTCTAAATAAGAATTTTCTTTTTTTTTTAATTTACAAATAAAATTATATACCAAACACTCCATGTTGATTTAATTTAGAATTCTATCAATTTTTTTCTTTTTACATACAAACAAAAATTTTTTCCAAGAAACTTTGTTCTTATGTAAATATTATGAAAATTATCGTACAACATTTCTAATTAATTAATTATTTAGTAAAGGTAAGTTTGTTTTGCTTTGATGTTGGCTCAGATTTCATTAGTTAAGCCTCAAGAGAACAGGAAGGAAATAAAATATAACAATATTTGGGTAAAATTCACTAAAGTAGATGGAATTAGAGGATAGAGAGAGAAAACAAAATGGAAAGGGAAAAAATAGAGAATATGGTTAACTGAAACCAATTTAACGATCTTACAATTACGTTTTTTCACAGTAATATTTTATTATATTCTACTACTTATTAGCCTAATGTCAAAATTTATATTCTTCTTTTTTCGCCTTAATTCCGCGGTCCGGGGTCGGCGGCATGTCAAAATTTATATATCTTGATTAAATAATATTTTCCTGGGTATGGGCGGAAACGCCCAAGGGCTGCTCAAGATAGTGTCTATACTCTTGGGTTGACAACTTGGGACTATATGGATAGGATATTCGAGTTAGAAAATTATTTCAGGGGCGAGGGATGGAGAGTTCGGATTCACCCCCTTTCCCTCTCATAAAATATATTTTATAATTTCTAATATTATTTAAAATTTTAACAAAGTTTCTCTTAATGTATTTATCCATTTATCTTTGTAATTTTTTTTTTTATTTTATAACTTAAGGGGGGGGGGGGGGGGTCGAATCCCCCACATATGGCCCTGTAATTCAGTTTTAATTGAAATTTTTTGTTAACAATTTTATTTAACTTCTCACACATATTCCCTTAATATATTCCTAAGAAGTTGAGTTTCATATATAACTAACAATGTGTTAAATGTAAAATTTATCTTAGCGAGGCATATAAATATAATTATAATAATTATAGTCATTTGGGATTTTACCCTATAATATGAATCGTGAGCCAATTATTGCCTAGTCAAACAAGTATAATCTGCTATCAATAAAATAAGTTTTTTTCTTCAAATGATACCAAAGGAAATATAATTTCACGTATACACGCATCAACTATCAATGAAATTTGAAATTTAATTCTCATAAACCACCTATCATCATTTTACTTCTAATTTATAAATGAAATTCACTTTATTAATAAATAATGCTATTTCAAAATGTCAACTAATAATTTTAATTAAATAAGGAATGATTTTTCTTTTTTGAAAAATAAAGGAGTTATTTAAAGTGACGAGAGATATACGTATAAATATTGCATCGCTTTTTAAATGAGGTCATCTGGTTGTTTCTGTTGCTAACTTTTAACTTTTCTTCAGAAAATCTTTTCCGAAGGTTGGATGCTGGGGGTGAGAAAAGGGAGAGAGAGAGAGAGAGAGAGGGCTGAACTTGTTAACCCAGCTCATTCATTCAGCTAAGGTTAATGCCGAGGGAGGCGACATTTAAGGGAAGAAACAGCCAGAGGAAACATTCTCAACACCACCTACCAAATTTCTGTTATAAATAGCAAAGAAAAAAACGTGACATAAATGACCTACACGTATAAATTATAGTAGCACTTTAATTAAAATAAATGCAATAATTAAGGGGGTAAGGTTTTTAATCAGAGATAGAAAATAAAATGAAAAGTGGACATTGGATTTGTAATTAAAATAAAATGTTAAAAAATAACAAATTGATAAATGTTAAAAATAAGGTTTCAAAAAGAAATTCAATCAATTTTTTTTTTTTTTTTCAAATTCTTATTGTAGCAAAAAACTTAGGTGTATTACATACATATATTATTCATTTAAATAAAAGTAGAAGAATTCTAATTGTATTAACTAACAAATTATAGGCCTCTTTGTTATTAATCAGAATATTGATATAGAAAAAAAGTAGAGTGACTGGTCGCACAGCACACAACTTTCTCTTACCTTCGGTAATTGAAAGTAGTGTTCTGTGCTTCTCACGCCACTGACTGAGTGTCGACATATGTCACGTAACAAAAAGCAGCAGTAACAAAAATGCGTTACAGCGCAGAGGGACCTCAGTACGGGCGTGTAGCCTAGTATTCGATAGAAATTTATAAACAAATATTTATATTTTGTTACCATGGCACCCATTTATATCTTTCCTATGAAGTACTGCCCAAGAGAAAAGTGTGCTTCATACGATTTCAAGGGTGAAATGAGAATATACAATTTAAAGAGCATCTAAAAAATAATTTATTTATTAATTTTAATCAAAATTGTTTGAGCGTATTTTGAGAAAATCGAATAAAATTTAAAAAAATGTACATCATTAAAGTACTAGTCCTTGTTCAAAAGTTTATTTAGACGCCTAAGGGGGATGTCTAATTTAAATATAAAATTCCAATCTTTAAATTGAACCCCCCTCCCTCTACCCACACACAGACACAACCATATCATTTTACGGGCCCTCAAAACATGTATTTCCATCAAAATCTCAACATCCAATTTTTGACAGGAATCCAATACTTTATACTCAATAGGCCTATATATATTAACATATATATAGGAGGTAAGAGAAAGTAATAATCATTATCTACGCTTATTGCAAGGCCCACAGTTAAATATATAAAAATATCTCTCACCTAATTTTGACCACCCTCGTATTGCACAATATATCTATGGTAGTTTATGACTAATTAGAGGTTGAAAGATGTAGAAATATTAATATAATAATAATATCTTCTAACACCATTAAATATTGTAAACTTTCAAGAGATTTTAAATGAATAAAACTTTTACAATTTCCTACTTTCTGATTATATCTTTATTTATTCAGCCCACGATGGCCCAAACTCTGCCACCGAAACGTTAACCGTGGACTGAATAAATAAAGACCACAATATATTTCAAAATAAAGCGGCGGATTGTTTTCTCGTAAAATTTTCTATCATCTAGCATTAAAACACAAATCATCCAGGACCGGAAACTTAGGAAATTAAATATTTTTTTTAATCTCCCCTCTTCAAAATACTTTAAGTCACGTTTCTTGAAAACATCAATATTTAAAGAAAAAATTGATTTATTTAATAAATACAAGATAACTTCACATCTCGATCGAATCTTCTTCCGGATAGGTGATTTTCGGATTCAAAGTTTATACTTGAGTTCAAATCAATATTATTCAACCTTGTCTCCCCCCTGGTTTAAGATGAAATTCATCCCTCCCGAGAAAGGATCCAATTTATAATGGCCAAAATGTCAGAGAGATGGGAATCTGCCACAGAATTAAATCAATGTGTCGAGATTAAAAATATTTTTCCTGTGACTTACTTGGTGAAGTTGTTGAGCATGCTGGAATAGATGGCGATGAAGATAAGAACGATGACGATAAGCCAGAGAAGACCCTTCATTAGAAACGAGGGCTTGAGGCCTAGAAGGCCTCCGAGGCATGACGTGGCCTGTACACCGGGGGAGGACGACCCCCCCAGTGGCAGTAACGGTTTGCCGGCCATAGCCGGTGGAGTTCCTACTCCTCTGCCTAGCAGGCGCCAGGCTGCTGAGGGTTACTAGAGCAGGCATCGCGGGGGCCAACAGCGTTAATAGGCTGCGGCCAAGCACCGGGTGCCGCAGCAGGCATCACTCGGAGCTCGCCGCCTGGAGAGCCACCACCCACCTCGCCACGCCGACCCCGAAAGGAACAGCAGTCGACTAGAACAAAAGAAAAACATCCAATTAAGAATCTGTACATCTGAATATTACAAGGGAAGAAGTTTTATGATTATGTTTCAGGGTCGTAGCCAGGCCGGGGAGATAAGGGGACCGAACCCCCATCCCAAATTCGAATTAAATAATATATAGATAGTGAAATAATGATGAAATAATAATGAAAATTTTAAATGGTTCTTGGGCCATGGCTCGCTGATTGAGTTTCTGCCTCTTGTTCTAGGGGTCAAAGGTTCGCATCCCGTAGGCCTATCATGCAACAAAAATGTATTTCTAATAATAGTGAGGTGATGGCTGTATAATTGATAAATATTAGCAGGATGGCAGCCAGGAATGAAATCAGACAAAAAATTTTAATAAATATAGAATAAATTTATATGACTCAATGAATATTGATTTTCCTGCTACATTTATGAAAACTAAAATAATCTTTTCTTATTATTATAGTATATATATAAATATATTTGAAATTCGGAAATGTCACTTTACCTTGGTTTTTGTTTTTAGGCTTTAATATCTAATTCTAATTAAGCATATTATCAGATTATAAGTAGAATAGGTTGTAATTTATTTTAATTTAACTTACTAATTGTATGCAAAAAAAAAAAAGATAAGACAAATGAATATGAAACAGCTCGCTGTTTTAAAATCGAACAAAACGAGAGTTGAAAAATCTGCCCTAAGTGTCGGAGGTATTGAAGTCGAGAGATTAAGGGAACAAATAGAGAGAGAGAGAGAGAAAGAAGAAAGAAAAATGTGGGGTTGGTAGATATAGACACATGCACACGTGCCATTTGGCACACTTGAGCCTCTCTCTCCCTCTCCTATTTAATTTGCATGAATATCGGAAGGATTTTTCTAAAGGAAATTATAAAAAGCCTCCTCTCTCTCTCTCTCTCACTTTTCCTTTAATAGAAATTTTCTTTTACCCTATCTTTTTTCTCCCTTTTTCTAAATTAGTAAACAAATGTTTTAAATTTGAATAAATAAATAAAATTTTAGATTGTTAATCTAATTCTTAATTTTTTTTTTTTTTTTTTTGTAAAAACAAGTACCGATGACTACCTTGGGACGTTTCACACGCTGATTGCTAGGGAATATAACAATTTTTAATTTCAGTATATTAATAGTTTAAGCAATTTTAAAAATTTATTAGTCTAAATCATAATTTTTCTCCAATACTATTTTTTTTTGATAATGTATGATTTCTTCAATTTTGCTTAAAAATGCAAACCCTAGTTATAACATTTAATTCGTGACAATGAATATTTTTTTGGTGAGGTGGGAGGTTTGGACTATCCGGGTAGTTAGCCGCCCCCCCCCTCCCCCCATAAAAAATAAATAAATTTTAGAGAATATAAAATATTTTATTTATAATTGTCTCAAACAATAAATAAAATGTAGAGATAAAATGTATATCTCTATATTTTTACTTATTTATTTTTTGAGATTTAGGGGGAGGGAGGTTTAGAGCATTCTAGCCCTATAAATTTTGTTCAAAAACGATTTTTTTTATCCTAAACAAGAGATGGAATAATTTAAAAGTTATGGTGGAGTAGGAGTGGCTTTTCAATTTGTATCTCAAATAACTTGGGCATTTTAAGAAATTTTCGGACACATTTTTTTTTCCGTTATAAAAAGTTTCACAGTGGTTTATTAAATAAACTAATTAAATTAAATTTCGGGTAAACTGTAGTTTATTTGAATATAACGTTCTACTGGACTTCTTGTTTCTTATGTAGGCCTAAATAAACCACCGTTTATCATAAATAAAGGATTTTTTTAAACACAGATTTAGTAGCCAAATAGTAGCCTTCTTGGAGGGAATTAATAATTTAGCAAAATATTTTTTAGTATTTGCAGTTTTATAGCTGTTTATAGATTGTATTGATATTGAATGAGACAGGGGCGTATATAAAATTTTTTTTCGGGGGGGGGGGGGCAAACTCATTTTTAATACGCCCCCATACACAAAATTTTTTTTAAAATACCGGATATACCTCAGTCCCAAGGAGCTCGGGCGATCCTTTTAAAAACAATTTTTATAAATTTTTTTTTTTTTATTCAAATTTTTCCGTTTTCACCTAAGCCCCGAGGTGCCCGGCCCTCTTAAAGACAAATTTTCGTTAAATTTTTTTTTTAATCCAATTTTTTTATTTATGCGACACACTTTTTCAAACAAAAATATAGATATTGACTATTTACCCGTGTATATGTAGCCTATATAGATTTGAAAAACTTCGGGGGGGGGGGACCCCTCGGAATGATGTAGTAGAATGAGCTGCTTTCTCTTTTTTTTTATTTTTATTTTACTACAAAAATATTCTATCTCTCAAATAAAAAAGTTCCAGAACCATATATATTGCAATAGCATAATAAGTATCGTCAAAATCTATAAAGCCTAAGAAGTCGAAAAAAAATTTAGAATAAATTTAAAATCATAATAATTAGCAAAATTTTGTTGGCATCAGTCGTATATCGTATATGTTGTTTAGTTCCAAATAAATAAAGAATAGGAAAAAAAAGAAACAAGAGGAAAAGTATGATGAATATGTAAACAATAATTTGAAAAAATAATTAAGCTAATTGTCAAAGGCAGAGAGCAAAGCAAATGTAGTTTTTTTTTTTTTTTTTAATTGTAAATGGTCGTCCTTTGTGCATATGCATGCATGATGATGGATGGCCACATCGGTTGAATGTCAACAAGTCATCTTCATTGGGAATGTTAAACAAATGGGTGCTGATGTTTTTTGCATGAAATGAACGACCGGGACTCGAACCCCCCCGCCGAACGATTAGTTGAAAAAAAAAAAACAAAACGGGTGCTTGGTAGGAAAAATCATCATAATTTAAGAGGAAATGACTATAATTTATTTAAAGAATGTTATTTGTCTCAGGAATATAATTAGTAAATAAGTAAAACATCAAAGGGACTGTTTATTTATGTATTTATTCGTCTTAAATAATACAAAAATTAATTTATTAGTGAAAATTGATTTTAAGCTATTTTGATTTTATCAGGCACTATAATATGAACAAAGAGAAGGGAAGGTTTTGGATTGAGTTTTATCCGAATAAGCTGCGATAAAAAAAATGTTTATATTTACGATGGTATTTTCAATTTCTAAAAACAGGAAAATACCTTTTTTTGCATAAAATTATAAATACGTGGGCGGTCTTTGAATATTTTATTTAATTTTGCATTAATGAATAAGTTTAAATGAACGCCTCGCTTTTATAAAATACAAAAATATATTTTTTCAACTACAATACTTTAACCGCCCTTCCCTCCTCCCTGAAGGAGAATTTAGAGATGTTGACAAATTCCAAATGTCAATACTATATTACGATAGTCTTAAAGCCAAAAGATACGGGTTCGGAACCCACGCAGTACAAAAATTTATATAAATCATTTGGATACCAAATGGTATAAATAAATGTGCTTGGATCCCCATATATACTCCCCATATATATGCTCACTTCCCCTTATATGCTGTTAGTCGTAACTTAATCCTCAGTGCTTGACTGTAGTGTGTTAGAACCAGGGTTACCACGCGTCCTACTTTCGGTAGGACAGTCCTACAATCACAATGAATGTCCTACGTCCTACAATGAAGCCTAATGTGTCCTACTTTGAAAATAAAATATTAAGTTGGTTTTTATAAGTCTGTATAATCGATTTCTAAACGGGATGTTTGGCTTCACCAATAAAGAACACTCACAGTCTTGTCAAATGATTTAAATAAATATTCATCGAACTGCCTGGGATCAGAACTGGCTTTAAGATTTATCAATATATTTATCAACATCTCTAACCTCTCTGCCACGGAGTGGGAGCAATTAGATTGTTAATAATGTTATAAAAAATATGTATGACCATTTTGAAATAGCTGAAATATCTGACACCACCAAGTGTTCTATTAATTAATTTGTTCTCTCACTTCTCGAGATAAATTAATTAATTCCAATTAATGAGCAGAGTTTATTTTTAACTGAGGCTTTTGAAGTTGCAGACCATCAGCCTCATTTTGATTATTTCCCCCTCTCTTTTCGCCTATTTCAATAACATTTCAAACAAAGAGAGAGAGAGAATTGCAAAATTGCACTAATCCCCGCTTATTACATTTGCAACCCTCTAATTTTAATCCTCTGTTAATAAAAAATAATAATTGATTAGTGTGATCTAAACTTAAACAATTTTTTTTTTAATTATAAATTTCATTTTTCTCATTTACTTTTCCAATTTACAAATCTATTTTTTTTTTTTTATTAAATCACAAATCCTATCCTATCCCCCATCCACCTTCATCATCATTTTATTATATGAAAAACCATTAATAATAATAAAAAAATTATTATTGATTTGTTTTACTTTTTCTTACCTATATATGTTAATATATATAGAGAGAAAGTATTGGATTCATGTCAAAAATTCGATGTTGAGATTTTGATGGATATACACGTTTTGAGGCCCCCTGAATTCAAAAAAGTGGTTTTCGCGACATGGTCTGTATGTCTGTCTGTCTGTGAACAAAATCATTTAATAGCATTTTTTTGTTAATTTTTTTTTTTTTTTTTTTTTTTCAATTTCAAAATACATTGTCATTTTAGAATTAGTGTATATATTATAATATAAATTGAAATAATGAATTTTGATAGTCATGACAAGTGTATTAAGATACACCCCATTTAATAAATACATAGAAAATTCGTTGAAATAAAAGATTTCCAAAGGGTTGGTGATAAATATTATTTTACGAATAATAATTTTTTTTAACAAGGCCTAGTCGCTTATTTATTTATTAAAAGCGAGAGGGTAAAATAGCGTAAGAGAGGCCAGGTGCCCCCTCCTCACCTCCCCATCCCTCATAAATTCTCCATATAAAGTGTCATCCTACGGGCTGCAAGGCAAAATCTATGGGGACTGCTTAATCTGCCCCCGGAAGGATTACCAACTTGGAGCCATCTCCAGGCTTAAGCCTTTGTGCTTTGGATTGAATTTTAATTTCATCATATTGTCAAATATAAAAGAAAAATATGCATGCAAAAAAAAAAAAAAATAGGAAAAATCGTTGAAGGGATTTTGATATATTCTTTTTTTTGTAAGGATTTTAATAACTATAACTTTTATTTATATTTATAATACCCGATGGCTGCCATCTTTTCGGCTACAGATTCGAGTTATCGGTGTAATAACAAATGCCAGTAACAAGTGAATCTTTTTTTCAATTATTAAGTAATAATAATGTTATTATTCCTAAACAGTTAAGATATTATTGTTATTATTATTATAATTGAGTCTAATTGAAATTATCTCGTATGTAAACTAAATGGGATTATATTAAATTAAATGTGTTTACTTTACACTAATAAAATAATTAATATTCAACCTCAATGACTGTATTGTTATAATTAGAATCTAATTACCACCAGTTTCTAATTTACAGTTCTAATTTACAACTTTATTTGTCATTATTTTGAGCAGTTCATTGGAATCAGGGATTCCAGACGTCCCGTAAATAAAAAGGGATGGAATTATCTTTTTACTAGAAAATTCTGCTTTCTTTTATTCAAAATCCTTTAAAAACCTTCAAAGTAAACTCCCTCGCACAAAATACACCGATTCCAGCGTTCAGTCCATTCTTCAAAAAACTCCCTTTTTTTGATAGTCCGTTAAGAACTTCAGAAATTTTGTTGTTTAGCTCTCGATTTATTGTGTGGAAGGGATGGCCTAAGCTGCCTACCTTAATAAAAATAAAAAAAAGTTCCTTACAATACAGTTTAAAATTAATATACGAAAATATTTTTAAAGAAATCCGAGATATTTATATTCTTTTAGCATACTAGAACAACTGGGTGATTTATTTCTCTTTAAAAATTTAGGGACATTTTAAGAAACAACTCCAATTTATTTAATATAAAATAAATATGCAAAATATAGCTTAAATCGCTAAATATGCAAAATATACACTTACTCCAAAATATGCATTTATATGCAAAATAAGATTTTTCTGAGTGAGTCCTGATACCCTAAAAAGGCCAGATAAAAAAAATTTGAAGGATAGCGATTAAGAAAAAAAAAACAGGCATTCTATGCAAAAAATCCGAGCCCTTGTTATGAAACATAGATTATGCTTCATGATGACATTGCTCTATGAAAAATAATCTATTAGTGTATTTAAAAAAATTTCGGTTTTAAATAAAAGTACAGCAAGCATATATACTGTACGTACTTTCCTGTGATTTGGTTAGTATAGTATGTTTGGATAGGACTCAGCAGTTTAATTCAGGTCTGAATGATAATTGGAGAGAGAGAGAGAGAGGTGGGTTTGTATGAGAGGATAGGTGGGTATGTGGGTTGATGTGTGGGTGGAGGGTATCGAAAACAGCCGAGTGGGCAGCTAGCTAAGCAAATGACGGTGCTTTACTCTCCCCCTCTCTCGGTCTCAATCACAATCCGATTGATTAGCTATTTTGGTTAGGAATACAAAGAAACAATAATTGTTTTTTTTTTTTAAAGCATTTCAGACCTAAGAATTATTAGGTTCTATTATTATTATTCACTAACATCTAATTACTTCCTTTTTATCAACCTTCCTACAACAAGCGACAGGTTGAGTGTCAGCCTGCTTGATATTGTCAGACAGTACTGTAACAATATTTGATAAAAATAATTTATAAAAATTTGCCATTTGCTAAACTGCGGTAAATAAATTTATTTTCACCGTTCGCTTAGGGGCACAAATCCTCTGTGTCTGGATTCAAAAACATTACATCAATAATAAAAGAGAATAAATAATAAGAGAGAGAAAACAAGAACAAACGTGAAATTTTTTATTAAATTTAAAATATTATCTGAATAATAGATATTTTAAAATAAATTTGTACTATTTATTTTTTTGATTTAATCGAGAGGGGGATATTTGCAATCTGGCGAGTTTAAAATCTCCAAACAATCAATATTTGTTTGATAAGCAGCCTTCTTGGTAGGATTTTTTTTCTTTATTTTTGGCTTGTGGCTTTGGCCATTCAGCTAGTCCATATCCATGCAGTTAGCTATTAATTGCCTAGGATAGATTAGAGATTCTGAGTTCAATTTCAGATTTAGGTTAATGGCGCTTGGTTCTTTCGTGCATAACATCGTTATATAGCCTCAGAAGCTGAAGACTTAAAAAGAAAAAGTCAGATTTAATTTTCTTGGATGATTTATTGTAACAATAATATGTTTCTTATTATGTATTCTTGATTGGTTTCTGAAATAAGAAGCAGGGGCGTACCGAGGAAGTTGGGGGCCTGGGGCGGTACTAGAAAAGGGGGCCTTATATTGAATTTTTTTTTTTTTTTTGAGGGGGAGTGCTCAACTTTAAATATCCTTCTCCTCCATACACAAAAATATTTTTAAAATACCGTATATCCCTGAACCTCAAGGGCCCCGGGGCCTCTCAAAGGAAAATTTTCATTAAATTTTGTTTTTACTTGAGCCCCCTCGGTACGCCACTGATAAGAGGGAAAAGAAACTCCAGTCTTTGCTTGGTTAACTCATATTCTCCACCAAATAAAAGATAAATCTCCCTGAGTGAATTTGAAAAATATTTTTATTTTTACTCACGTTGAACAATTCATATTCGTTTATAAAAATTATACTATTCAATTTCAAATAGTAGCTAAAAAATTCAAACACATTTCATATATAAAAAATAAAAGATAAATAAAATTGCCTTTGTTCATTTCACATATGTGTGTGTCATATTTTTTTTTTTTTTTTTTTTTTTTTGAGAGGATGAATTTATTTGGTTGTACGTCATCTGACTGAATCCAATCATTCGGAATTGAACTCCAACACCTATTATCTACACACCTTATTTGAATATTCAATGCCTTTGATCTAGATTCTCGTAAACGTGTCCCCACCACTCTCTTTTTACCACCTTTTCCTCTCTTCTAAAAGAATCTATTATATTAGAAAGAATGAATATAGTATAGGTAATATTAATAGTAATAGCGCAGCCCACTCACTATACTTATTTGTTTTATGTCGGAAAGAGTAGTAAATATAACTTAGACTAGAATGAGAAATAAAATTAACATTACTAATTAATTGTTTTGACGTGAATGTTTTTGAAATGAATAAGACGAAAACGGACCGTGAATCCAAAACAGGTACTGATAAAAAATCTGATTTTCTAAGAATTTTAAAACACTTCATTGTCTTATTTATTTGTAGAATTTTTAGGGGGCGTAGGAGAGACGTCTAAACGTACTTTAAAAAAATAAATTAATTTTTTTGTTATCAAGCTAATACAGCAAACCATCTGTTCCAATAATCTTAAATTTTTTTTTTAATTTAAAAATGAATTTATTGTTATTTTTAATCACATATTAATTAAGAAAATTTTAAAATAAGATTAGTAGATATATTTAAAAATTATGTGTCAAATAGTTGAGCACTCTTGCAAAAGATGGCAGTCTAATCTAACAGCCGATCCCCTATTAACCTATTTCTTCTTTAAGGAGGTTCAGGAGGTAGATGTTACGCATGTTTTTCTGGATAAGAGGGAGTTGTGTGTTTTAAAAAGGGTAAGCCAAAAAAAAAACACCTATTACGAAAATTTGTCAAGAGATGTCAGAATGGTAGCTAATAATTTAATGCATTTGGTTGATTTTCCATTGATCTTTTAAGAATGAATACTTTATAAATGTTATTATATATTAGGTATCTTTTATAAAAACATATCGACGTTCTAATTAGTAAAGTGCCTAACTCCTTTTTTTTATTTTTCAGGAGAGCCAAAAAACATTTCATTGTCATTGTTAGAGCCAATGTTTAACACTTTTCGTGCAGCAACTTTTCGAACTGAAAAATTTGAATTACGCTCTTACCCAGTTCAGGGCAAAAGGAGAATGATATTTTTCAACAGAAATTACAAAAAAATGATTTTCGAAAAAAGTGGAGTTAGACACTTTTCTACTGAGAACGTCGATATTACTATAGGCCAGATATAGGCTAATAGGGTATCGGCTGTTAGACTAGCCTGCCATCTTTTGCAGGAGTGCTTAACTATTTGACATCATTTTTTAAATATATCTACTAATCTTATTTTAAAACTTTCTTAATTAATATGTGATTAAAAATACTAATAAATTCATTTTTAAATTAAAAAAAAATTTTAAGATTATTGGAACAGATTTCATAGTGATTTCTTCCAAAAAACAAAAAAAATTAATTTCTTTTTTTTTTAAAGTGTAATGTAATGTTTAGACCCCTCTTGTACGCCCCCTTAAAATCCTACAAGTGAATAAGACATGAAGTGTTTCAAATTGAGATTTCGAGGGTGGGGTGTGAAAGACCTAATTCAATGTTTCCAAACGTGGGACACACGCTCTAAAAGACGGCCAATTCAAAAATGACTCGTCCAGGTTAATTGAATTTCAGTTCTCCATTAATGTTTTAAAAATTTACTTACTGTGTTTTATTTGCTCAATAATTTCATAGTGATTTCTTCCAAGTCAGTGGCGTAGCTAGGCGTGGACGAAGTGGACCCTCGCACTTAAAGGAGCCTCCCGAGGCCTCTTTAAATGCGATGTCATATGACTTAAAATCCCCGTTTATTTTTAAATTAAATAAAAACCTAAAAAATATTGGCCACACTCGTTACAGACTGGCTACACAGCTTAGCAAAACGTTTCTTTACACGCATACTTCATACAAAACAGTGAAGGTGGTAAACATTTTGGAAAAAGGGAAGGTTTCAAAAGTAGGTGGTTCAGAATAAGATAGTTTATTCGTCTGTTTCAAATAGTATATCAATGAAACTTGAGGTATCTTTTTTTTATTAAAGTACCATACAATTTTGTCTCCTTTAAAATTCGGTAGATCTTGGTAACGAAAGAAAAGGGGCCCCGCTGAAGCGACTTCGCCCAAGTTTATATTAGTTCACGCTACGCCACTGCTTCAAGTTGCTTTGATTCTAAGCGTATACGTAAAACAAATATAAGTGGAAATGGATTAAGCAGTACAGTAACTATAATTATTTTTCTGCTCATTTATCTTAGTCTTGATGTTTGTGATTTCGGCCGGGTTAATTGAAAAAAAAAAGTTCAAACATCGAATGGTTAAATTTTTTTTTTAATCTTTGAAAAGAATATAAAAGTGTCTAGAGATTCAGAAATTACAATTCATTTTAACCAAATATTGTATAGATATATGTTATGCATTTCTATACAACGGTTTGATTTCCGCCTAATGATTCTCTATCGCTTTATTTATTTTTATTATATTCCCCTTTTGGGATTTGATTCAGTTCCTTGATGCCATCTACTAAAATCAATCATTTAATTAATGAAAGTGAATACATCGATTATTTATAGAGAGAAAGAGAAACACAGAGAGAGAGAGAGAGAGAGAGAGAGAGAGAGAGAGAGAGAGAGATATCCGTTAAACGATGAACAAACACATACACACGTACAAATAACATATCTGTGATTCGCTATTTGGACATGTATCCAATCAAAAGCACATTTTCTATCTATTTTCAATAGATTGTTTATGGGAGAGGGATTATCTCACAACCATCTCTCTTGTCTACATCAGGACTCCACCCATAAATCTAATTCTATCTATATCAACAGTATTCGAGAACAATAATACGAGTTCAAAAAGAATTAAACACATAAGGAATTTATCATTAAAGTTGTGTTGTGCAACAGAAGGGAAACAATAAAATTGGCATTTCTTTGCATTATTTATTTTCATAGTTCGTACTTTGTGATTTGTACTTTCAACCAATTACAATGAAAGTTGTGTGTTAATGGTGAAAGGATCCGAACCAAAAAATTAAATTTGTAGACGAAAATAAATCATAAAACATAAAAATATTTTATAAAATACAAAAATGGAAATGTCGTAGACAGATCGTGAAATTAGACAGTTCATGAACTGTCTAGACATTTCATGAACTGCAGCCAGATCGTGTAATGGTCAAACAGTTACATGATCTGGCTAAAAATTTTAGACAGTTCATGAAATGCAATTGGGCCTTAGACAGATCGTGTAATGCTCGAGAATTACATGAAATGTCTAAATTTTTTAGGCAGTTCATGAACTGCCTAACAGCAGTTTTGCCGATCGTGTACTGTTTGTAATTTAATGCAATAAATCTAAAAAAAAAATTTTATTTTTTCGAAAATCAAAAAAAAGGGCTTCTATAAGTTGTAGACATTTTAAATAGCTTTAATTTTAAAAAAATTGAGGTAGATAGCTTCAAATTTGTGGCCGCTGGAATCTCCCAAAATTAGAACCCCGAGACGCGCACCTTAACTCAAGATTTACAAAGTGAGGAAGATTTGGAAAATTTAGTAATCGATAATAATAATAATATTGAAAAAAATTGACTTTTTTCGAGATCTTTATTTGCTTTACAAACAGTACACGATCGGCAAAACTGCTGTTAGGCAGTTCATGAACTGCCTAAAAAATTTAGACATTTCATGTAATTCTCGAGCATTACACGATCTGTCTAAGGCCCAATTGCATTTCATGAACTGTCTAAAATTTTTAGCCAGATCATGTAACTGTTTGACCATTACACGATCTGGCTGCAGTTCATGAAATGTCTAGACAGTTCATGAACTGTCTAATTTCACGATCTGTCTACGACAGAAATACTATTATACTGTATGTAGTTAGAGAAAGGAAAGTATTATTCAACTCTTCAAAGTAGTAAGGATTATATTCCATGGAGATTCGAACCCACCCCAAGACTGAAGTTATCAATACACCGATCCGCCCCTTGGCCGAGAGGTTAGCGACAATTGATCTCAACAAGTCAAAAGAGTGGGTTCGGACCCCAGACACTCCGATCATATCATTTGAATAATATTTATTTATATACCGTATTCTTATAACAAGTTTCCACTCAGAGGTTCACTTCTAGTGAGTACGTGAATGACGACCACGAGTTGCCCGAGCTAAGGCTGGCATTCTTCCTTTCTTTTATGTCAGCCTTTTTTTCCCCTTTTTCATATCAAGCATCAGGCCGTGAGGCTGGTCGGCTTGCTTTTCTCTAGGTCTCATTTTAATAGGGAATCCTAAATAAATACAAAATATGAATTGGAAAATTTTTTTTTTATATGTTTAAAAAGCAGGGCCGGATCTAGGGGGGGGGCAGTGGGTACACGTGCCCCGGGCGGCAGATATCAGGGGGGCGGCAAATTTTGCGTCTCTAAAAAAAAGGTAAAATATTTTTTCGGACGGACGGGAAAATTTGATTCCGCGAAAAAAAAAAAATTTCGCAGAAAAATTTTTGAGATCAGGGAAAATTTTAAGGAGGGGGCGGAAAATTAAATTTTGCCCCCCCTTAAAAAATCTCCTAGTTCCGGCCCTGTTAAAAAGTTCCGAAGGAAATTAACATGAAAATTTCCATAGGGATTTATTTGTTGTTAGGGTATTTGAATTTGTATTGTGTTTGTTGGACCTAGCCGAGGACTGGTCCCTCTAAGCAGGTGGTAATAAATTTATTTAATTATTTATTTAACATTGGCTCTATGGAAGGAAGAGCCGGAAAAATAAATAATAATGATTTATTTTTATATATAATATTTATACATATTTCAAAAATACTGTTTTCGTCAAGTGGAATTACAAGTGGAGTTGTGATTTCACTTCTGAAGATTACAGTATTCAACAATAGAAGAGGGAGCGGGCAGCCAGGAAGTAAGCCTCTACGAAATGAAACTCAAGAGTAGTGGAGACAGTTTCGGCTATAATTAAATATCCCCATTCTCAGTTCATTTTCGAGAATATGCACTTAAATGCAATAGTCAAATGTAGAGTTGTCAATTGGTGGATATTAATATACATAAAATGCTTGTACATATATCCCAAGCAATGCTAGGAGCTTTTTTTTTCTCACTCACACTCACACACACATTCACACAGTCTTTTCGGCAACTCAGGCCATATAAGACTTTGACGATTACCGTTATGAATATATATTATTTGGTGTCCAGGCATTCTTATTTAAGCCATTTGGTATCCAAATGGCTTAAATAAAATCATCGGACTGCCTGGGGTCCCAACCCGCGACTTTTGGTATACGAGGTTAGCAAGCTAACCTCTACGCCAAACCCCGAGGGCAAGAGCTTTTTATATACGATACATTCATTTCCAGTGACAAAATTGTTCTAATTCTACTACTCTTGAGTTTCATTTCGTAGAGGCTTACTTCCTGGCTGCCCGCTCCCTCTTCTATTGTTGATATACAACAGCCACTTCACATATTGTCATCTGATTACAGTATTCTTGAAATATGTATAAAGCGTATTAATTCACCAATAAAAACTTGTGAAACATCAGTATAATTTAATACAATGTTTCAACTAGAGCCTATGGTCGACAGTTTAAATCCAGACAATTTAAAATATTAATGATATTGTCACTATTTTCAATCCCCCGACCACGGAAATGAGAGGCAACAAAATTTATACAATTTTCTTGTTAATCATCAAATTCAAGGGAATTTCATCTGTACCTACTTTTGCAGAAAAAAAATAGTTTCTTACTTTACTACGTATTAGCCTAATATTTTTTTTTAATTAATCTACTTTATACACTGTGGCATTTAATACAAATCATATTCCAACTCTAGTAAATAAGATCAAATATGGATAAGAGTTGAATAAATATTTAATTTAAAAAAAAAAATCAAACAAAATATATATTAAATAAATCTCATTAATTTTAAAAAGTTAAATAAACAATCAATTAAAGTAAATATTTGTACTTAAAACAAAAATTTATTATCATTTGGGGTTTATACCACTCGATCTAATGTTTATTTAAACTTTGGCTATATTGCTTATTTTATTTATAATTTATAATATAGGCCTATATCATTTATGAAAGAGTATATTTTATACAATTTCATAACTTTTAATGGGGCTAAAAAAATGTTAATGCGTAATACGAAATAAACAGATATGGAAAACAATGAATATATCGGTGTGTGAACAAATTTTGAATGAACTAGCTACAAGTCCCTCGGGGAGAGATTGGAACTAAAAATCCACTAAGATTTAAACTTTCGACCGTGGGTTCTATTTGAAATATTTTGTAAATTAAAATTAAATATACAAATTAAACACTAGGTTATTTGTTTCAAAGGTTTAAGTGTTAATTTTATAAGTTCCGAGTTAGAGCTCGGTGATTTTTTCTTTTGGTAAAATTGGAAAAAACTAAAAAAAGTGCATCAGTAAAGCATTAGTACACAATCTCCCAAAGAAAAGAGCTAGCCTAGATTAATTTCATATTAGTACCAGATTTAAATCAGAGCGAATTTTTTGGAAATAACTAACTCTTTCATATCAATAAAATTAGCCCGAAACGTCTCGTTGGATTGTGGAAAATCAGAGGCTTTTTATTTTTGGCCCCACCTGCTCCTTCCCCTGTTTATAGAAAAACAGTCATTGACTTAATTGATTAAAAAAAGAGAATAAAGTAGACCTACTAGTACTCGAGGCTTCCCAAAGACAAGATCAAACGGACCATGTTATGCATGAAGGAACCAAGCGCCATTATGATCGAAATTGAGATAATACCGCCATCTTGTAGGGAAAAATATCTACTTTTTCATTTAAATCGCAACATTATTACTCTGTTCACTTTTTTTGAATAAAACAAGAAAATAAGTCATGACCATTGGGTTTGTTTACAATTGTGCAAATGAAATGGCCTATATACTCAGATTTAGGTTAATGGCGCTTGGTTCCTTTGTGCATAACATAGTCCAAACATAGGTTGTTTTGTAATTCGCAAATAGGAAATATTTAAAATTTGAAAGAAAGTTAAAGGAAATTTCAAGAAAAGTGAAAAAAAACTAAAAAAAAGTACATCAGTAAAGTACTAGTACCCAAATCTTGGCAAAGACGAGACCTAGCGAAATTTTATATTGGCACCGAAAATAGTATAGGCCTATTTAAAATTAAAAAAAAGAGAGCCGTTTTTGAGAAATGCTGTGCTTACAAACAACGTACAGCGAGCGCCACAATAATTCCTCACCTTGGAGCTAGAGCCTTGAGTATATGGAATATAGTGAAATAATTTTAATGACCGAAAGGGTAAAAGAAAATCTGGTCCCAATGATTTTATTTTACCTTTTCGGTCATTAAAATTATTTCCCTATATTCTATTAATATATACTCAAGGCTCTAGCTCCCAGGTGGGGACTTAATTGTGGCGCTAGCTGTAGACATTGCTCGTTTAATGGCACAAATGTTAATTTTATAATTAATAAAACCTTTGAAACAAATAATCTTGTGTTTAATTTGAATATTTAATTTGAATTTAAAAAATTCACTATTTTGGAGTCTCTTTTTATTTTTTTAAACACTCATGCCGGGTTGCAAGAACGTATTTAACGGTTCGTTAAACGCTTTTTGTCGTTTAAACCTTCCGCTAAATAATTTTGGGTTGCAAGAACGTATTTAAAGGTGATTGGTTCGTAAAAGCTGTCAATAAACTAAATGCTGAAATTCGGATCTTAAAACTATAAAGTATCCACTAACCTGATTAGTTTCATTGAAATAAATAAGAATTTGGTGACTATATTCTCACTCTAGAGAGGTAATATATAAATGCATTAATTTAATTGAGTTTTCTTTAGTTTCTGAAACGAATTAAGCGATATTATTAATTATTATAGATATTCATTCGATGAAGAGAAAAAGTGAGGTTTAGGGTTTGGACACCGGTGGAAACCGAAACCGGTAAACCGGTTTTTTGGCTAATTTTCAAAAACCGAGAAACCGAGTTTTTCCCGAAAAACCGAATTCGGTTTTTTTTTAAATTTTTTCTTCAGTAATACTTGTATTCAAATTATAAATTAGCCCGTGACCCATAACTCAGAGAGAAGACATTAGCTTCTAGTGGCTTGGGGTTTCGGGTTCGCTTCCCGGCCCAAGCGAGGAAAAATTTATTTCATTTTAATTGGCTATCAATTATTTGAAATAAATAGGGATGGGGTCTAAATGGCCTTAAGGTGCGTACACATCTGCGCTCTGCTCCGCTCGCGAGCACCATGTTCGTTAGATTAGTACGGGGTTTGAGCAGCTCGCGAGCATCTCAAAACCCGTACTAATCTAACGAACATGGTGCTCGCGAGCGGAGCAGAGCGCAGATGTGTACGCATCTTTAGATACCGAAAAAGACAAACAAATTTTAAAAAAATTATAAGTTATTTATATTTTTTCCAACACTTAAATCATCTATATATAATAATAGCGGGAGTGTCTGTATGTCTATCCATCCGTCAGGCTCGCTGTGTTGACCAACTTTCCGTTGGAATGACGAAATTTTGCAGTCTTATAGAGGACGTTATGGAGAGTCCCGGAAAAATACTCGGGTCCCGAAATTCCTACAATTTTTTGAGTTATTAATTCCTAAACTTACGATTTCTCCCATAGGAAATGTATAGAGAAATATTTATGTAGGCCTATGTTTTTGGATTTTTTGTATTCTATGAATGTAAACAAAGGATCTTTTTCGGTACCAAGCCATAAAATATTTCTAAAATATGTTGTATACCAAATAATTTAACTTCCAAAATGGTGCTGCGTTCTAAATACTGTAGATTCAGATGTTGAAAAAAACCGGTTTAAAACCGGTTTACCGGTTTTCCGCTTTGTAAAAAACCGAAAAACCGGTTTTCAAAATTTTCCGGTTTTTTCCAAACCCTAGTGAGGTTATAGTATATTCCCAGTTTCTTTATAATTTAACATCTGACAGCCAGATCTACCAACGTATTTATTATTTTTATTTTACGATATTTAAATATTTGAACATTTTTTGTTTTGTAACCTAATATTAACAATTAAAATTTAAAGAATACAAATATAATTACTATTTTTATTCATTTTATAATTTTGGTACTATTATAAATTATACAATTTGACAATGCGCCCTTGCGGTCAACTGGGCCAACTGTCATTTTCGGTGGCCCAATCGTTTTGCATCTATCTATATCTTAACAGTAGGGAATAGTTAACGGTTCCTTTAAAGTTGCTTTAGGAACAGCCTATAATTTTAAAGCCCAAAGCGATGTTTACTAACAGACTTTTAAATGTTTACAGAACTGTTTTCTTGCAACCCGGCATCAGACTTTTTCCATTCACACACGCATACACACACAGTCTTTTCGGCAACTTAGGCCATTTAAGACTTTAAACGATACTCGTTATTTGTAAATATATCTATTGGGGGTCCAGGCATTCTTATTTAAGCCATTTGGTATCCAAATGGCTTAAATAAAATCATCGGACTGCCTGGGATCCGAACCCTCGATCCTTAGTATACAAGACAGGCGCGCCTCCAACTACGCCAAGCCTGAGGGCTCAAAGTGTCTTAAATGTCACTAAAGTATCGCTCCTAAAGGTGAATAGTTTAATTTTGTTAATTTCTTAATTGCTTTTTAAACTGCAATTGTTGTTCATTAACCAAATGGAAATCTCCTATTTGTAACAAGTTGAGTAAAATTTAACTCCAAAACATATAAATGCCCATGTCACTGGAACTTATTGTGACATGAGTTAATTATATTCATGACTAAGTAGATAACATAATTACACCTATATATATCTTTCTACGGTGAGAAGGGTGTTTTCTCATTTAGCTACCCCATACTCCAAAATACATGTATCCTGTTTGTGAGACATTTTTGCAATTTTTGAGTGGTGTTGGTGGCGGAGACAGATGACTTCCGGTGTGTGGGTCTTTCGGGTTGGGGTCAGTTTTCGCAACTTTTGCTATCGCTTCCCCCTTCCCAAACCCAAGCATGGTTTGGGTGTAATTTGTCTTTGGAAAACCAACTCTTAATCGGTCTTTTTCAAACTAATAATCGCACATTTCCCCCACCCCCACCCCCACTCCTCCAACCCTATTCAATCTCTTTCTCTTTCTAGACACGTTTTATTTATTTATTTTTTGTTGAATCAATTAATCATTATATTTCAATTTAATTTATTATTTAAAAAAAAAAAAAAAAAATGAAATAAACAATATTAGGCTTTTTTTCTGGCGTTTACAGGAAAAGGTTGATTCCAATAAAATTATTGAATTTTAAATAATTTATCATTTGAAACAATAATTAGTTTTCAATAATGAATGATCAGTCATCATTCAATAATTTATATTGTTTTTTGAAATTAAAAAATTAAAATTCCAGAAATCTCAGCCTTTTCAAATGGAAACATACAGTATTGACTTTAAATTAAATTTTCAAAAATATCGACGTCCATCTATATAATTCGTTAATGTTCGTCTGTCTGTCACACTCAGACCAAATTTTGCACCCTTATAAAGATTTCAGAAAAAATTCCCCAAATTTCCATATAGGGAGGTTTTATTCATAAACATACAGAAATTTCCTATTGGAAAGGTTCTAAAAAATTATAGTAAAATAACAAATCTCACAAATGAAAAATAATAAAAATTGTTATTATAATTAATTTTTTTTTTTTTTATTTTAATTATTTATAAAATACCTAAACATAAAATAAAATATAATTTTACCAAATACAAAAATAAATTTATTTAACAATAAATGAGGTGTAATTCTAATAATGTCTGTAAAAACATGTCAGAAAAATTGTTGCACATGACTAAAGAATTTTTTTGTACGTTTCTCTTTATATTAAAATATTAATAATTCACAAAACAGGGTAGTTAGTACTTAGTGGCGTTTTTTTGCGCCACCCTAATAGATTATTTTCAAAATTATAAAATTTATCTAAAGACCTTTAATAAGAAGTTTCGTTTTAAAAATTTTTTCTACTAGTCCTTATGGGTGGCCTATCTCTAATTATGCGATTGTTTTGGTATGTTTAAGTTTCTTTATAGACTATTTATTATACGATATATTAGCAAATCGTTATAACGCCATACCTGATTCCACCCTCTCAAATTCGTTTTTCTTTAATGTAATTAGATTCCTTTTCAATTCAAAACTGAGAGAGTGGTTTTCCGATTAAAATTAATTTGTTTTGAAAATGTTGTTTACGTAATGAAATTTTTTTTTTTAGCATCTCAATTTTTCTCTTAACCCAGATTCCTCTTTGATTTCATATAAAGAATATTTTATAAGATAAATTGAATATTAATTTTACTACGAATTATGTTCATAAAAGTAAAAAGAGAGATAGAGAGGGAATCAATAATTCTTTTTAGAAATCATAAAATGGAAGTGGAGATTAAATTTTCAACTAAAATTAGTTTTTTTTTTTTAAAGCATGACCTTTTGACCTCTTGTGTACATTAATGTATGAGGGAGAGAATAATTGATAAAGAAATAAAAAAATACTTTTATTATAATTATTATTATATCCAATACTATACTATATATATATATATATTTATATAATATATATATATATATATATATATATATAATTATACTTATAATTATAATTATCTTAAGATTTTAAAAATAAACAGATTTTTTTTTTTTATTTAGAGGTTTCCAAATGTAAGCCTATTCTGACGATATAAAAATTTATACTGGTATATAATGAAAATCTGTGATATTTCAATGTTTTAAAATTTTGGTTTCAAAAATGTTTTTCATACAATTAAATATTTAGGCGACAAAAGTTAGGGTGTCTCTGGGAGTCGAACCACGGATCCATCGATTAGTACTCAGTGTGCCCTACCACTGAACTACAGCAGGGCATTCGGCTATTTGAATTCACTCAGCTATTTTAGTCAACAGGAGAAATCGACCCAAATCCGAAGCCACAAATTTCTTCTTCCTCGACCAGGCCCAATTTAGATTAACTATTTGAGAATAACTATCATTTATGCAATTAATAAATAAGAAATTTATGACTTCGGATTTGGGTCCATTTCTCCTGCTGACTAAAATAGTATTCTGAGTGAATTCAAATAGCAGAATGCCCTGCTGTGTTCCAGTGGTAGGGCACACTGAGTACAAATCGGTGGATCCGTGGGTCTACTTCCGGCGGCACCCTAACTTTTGTCAGCTATATGAATTATTAAATTCTATGAATTTTCTTCACGGCTTACAAACGTGATGTATATAATTAATATGTAATGTATATAAATAATTTCTTGTTTATTAAAATGTTTTTCTTAATGAATGTAGAACTCTGTTGAAAAAACTCGCCATTCTTGAATAGGTTGTGATATAGAATAAATTAATTTATTTAAGATCTTTTTCGGCATTTGAGGCCATCTAAACAGTGTCCCCATCTAAGTAAATTAATGTAATTAATTTAGTGACGAGGAGCGAAACAGAGATCTTTAGTATAAGATACTAGTGTTCTACCACTGTGCTACCTACGGCTTAGGGGTAATTCAAGAAATTTCACTTTGCTATAACTTTTTAAGTGTCTGTTAAAACACCAGTCTTTTAACACAAGAAAGCCTTATTCTTGGCCTAATTTCAAGAACGAATTATACAGAATTTTACTTAAAGAAATCACTTTTTTGTTTTATAAATATTCAACTTATTCTGATTTTATCATAGACTATAATCATAAAAAGTTGGGAAGCTTCGGATTTTGGTGATTTTGCACGATATTTTTTGTTATTTTAAATATAAGCTTAATTTACTTTTAATAAAGGGATTTTTCAAAAAATTATTTGAAAAAATTTTTATTAAGTTTTCAAAAAATATCTTTATTGTTTCCCACGAGTAAACTATTAATATCACAATGTGGAGTGTGGAAACAGATTCCTACTTTTTAAAACACCACTACTGTAGAACAGGTGGGCGGTAAGACAATTTTACAACCAATAGAGATACAAAAGTGGACGGTGAAAAGGTTGACTGCCCCTGCCCTATGCCATATCAACGTTAAAAAAAATCTGGGCAGCACCGCCCCCTCTTTTTTTAATTTAAATATTTTTGTGTATAATAATAAAAAAAAAAGCCATTTTCATTTATTACATTCTCTCTTTGAAAAAATGGATATTAAAAAAAATTCTTTATTCAATAAATATTCATAATTTTTTTATTGAACATTTTAATCTCTCTATCTATCTATTTTTTTTAATCGAAAAGAGAGGGATGAGAGAAATTTTTTTAAAAAATATGATCTATAATCACTCCCTATTTTATGTCATTAATAACATAAAAACATAACTAGCTGATTTATTTATTCTTTTTTTTTTTAATGAAATAACTTCATCACAATTTCCATATTTATAATTAATTTATTTTTTTTTTATGCTCAAAAAAAAAAAAATCAATTTGTCCAAACGATAAATGGGTTAATAATAATCATAAAAAGAGAAAGAAAACTGATATAGGGGTTAAAAATAAATTATAAAAAATTGAGAGGTGGTTGTAAACACGATTGCGTATTAACTTATTTGGGGTAATGTTTTTAACCAGGAGTCATGAGATCAGTGAAAATTACTATTCAACAAAAATTTTCTGCAAAATAAATAAAAATTTTCTTAAAAACATACAAAAAATACTATATTACAATAAATTTAGAAATAATTGAATGTTATTATTAGTTTTTGTGATTAATTTGAAATGATTTCTAGAAACCATCTTTACATACTTCCCTTTATCTTCTATCTATAAATATTATATATAAATGAAACAGAAAAATGTATGTCAGTTTCAATATTAATCGCCACCCTAGAGAATAGAGCCGTGAAGCTAGACAACCAGAGCGCTTAGCTGCCGTAATTGTTGTCTCGAAAAATAGTATTTCCAATGCATTATTAAAAAAAATTTTATTTATTTATTTTCTAAGCGCTCTGGTTGTTAAACTTCACGGCTCTATGCTTTAGAGTGGCAGTTAATATGAAACTGACGGTACAGTGAGCGCCACAATTAAGTCCCCACCTGTTATCTAGAGCCTTAAGTATATGGTATATAGTGAAATAATTTTAAATTTGAAAAGGTAAAATAAAATCATTTGTACCAGATTTTATTTTACCCTTTTCGCTCAATAAAATTATTTCACTATATACTATACCGTATACTTAAGGCTCTAAATCAGAACTTCTTAAAGTAGTGGGCCGCGGGCCCCTAGGGATTGACCGCAGAGGGGCCGCGAATAGTCACAAATGTAAATTATTCATAAATAAGTTTAAATACTTGGATTATTTTTTCACGCTTTTACTGTTAAAATTAGAAAATGCATGTATGCATATACAAAATTCAAATTTATAAAAATCTGAATTTAGAAAATATTAGGGGCCTTGAGATATTGACTTGGGTTCCAAAGGAGCCTCGACTTCAAAAAGTTTAAGAAGCACTTCCCTATATATAAGGTGGGGACTTAATTGTGGCGCTTACTGTAGGCCTACCTATTTATATGTTCTATAGAAATCCACAATGTTCAATGAATCTATTTAAAATTATGTACACAAATAGTGGTAATTATATTTTTCAAATTTCTTTGTTATTTCGTATAAATGAGATATTAGAATTAATGAATGTTTTGTTTTCTTAATAACAAAAATGAATTATTATCTCAACGATGACAGAATTTATGAAAACTTAAATAATGCTTGGCATCACGACATCTGAGAAATTACCTTACGTATTTATATAGAGCAAATAAACAAGAAAATGTCATCATTCTAAACCCTAATTATATATTATTATTATCATTATTATTACTAGTCGCGCCACCCACTTTCGGAGGGCTTTGCGCCTAGCAGGAAGTGCAGCAATTTTTCATTCAGCTCGTTTCAGAAATTCAATAATATCTATACAAATTCAGCTTTTTAAAGTCTTTTTGGCATCTTAGGGCATATAGACTTGAACTATATTAATGACGATATACACGTATGTGCAGGGGTACAGGCACATTTGTTTATATCATTTGGTATCCAAATAAATATTAGCCGGCTTTAATTTGTTTAAAAAAAAATATTTTGTTTTATATTTTATTTTTTATTGCAATAAAAAATAAACTTAAAGCCACGGGATTCGGGTCTAAGCAGTCAGATGAATATTTATTTAAATCATCATAACACCAAATGATATAAATAAATATGCCTGGGCCCCTGTAGACATATATCGTCATTAAAATTATGAGTATCGTTTAAGTGTCTATGGCCTAAGATGCCAAAAAGACTGAAAAAAAAAAATTATTTTAACCAATTCAATGATAATTTTTCTAAAAATAAGTGAGAGGTATTTCATAAGCTGAATTTGTTTAGATTCCTACACAAGCTGACTGAAAAATTGCTGCACTTGAAGCCTCCCTGCTAGGCGCGAAGCCCTGTGAAAGCGGGTGGCGCGACTAGTAATAATAATAGCGTTTAGAATGTTTATTTGCTCTATATAAATAGGTAAGATAATTTCTCAGTTGTCGTGAAGCCATGCATTATTTAAGTTTTCATAAATTTCAATTATGATGAAAAAAATCTGGTGTGACTGGGGCACAGCACACAACTTTCTCTTACCTTCGGTAATCGAAAGTTGTGTTCTGTGCTTGTCACACCAGATTTTTTGTGTCGACATGTATTTAGTTTCCGACAGTACGGTACATTCGATTTTCAAGATGTAAAATTTACAAGTATGGGAAAATATTTATATTTTGTTACCATGGCAACCATTTCTCCTATCTTTTCTATGTAGTACAGGAGTAAAGTGGTCTTCAGAAGATTTCAATCACAAAATAAGAATATACATTTTAAAGAGAATCTAAAAAATAATTGATTTTTGAATTTAAAAAAAAATCGTTGGAGCAAATTTTGAGAAAATCGAAAAAAACTGAAAAAGTGCATCAGTAAAGTACTAGTACTCTTTGGTCGATTTTGTTCAAAAGCTTCGTGTCACGTCCCATGGGAGTGTCTAACTTAAATATAAAATTTCAACTTCCTAGCTCTTTTCGTTCTTGAGATATTTTGTTCACAGACACACACACAGACACACAGACACACACACAGACAGACCATGTCGCGAAAACCACTTTTTTGGATTCAGGGGACCTCAAAACGTGAAGATCCATCAAAATCTCGACATCGAATTTTTGACATGAATCCAATACTTTCTCTCTCTATATATTAACATATATATAGAGTAAGAGAAAGTAAAAAGATATTAGTTAAATACTTGTCAAGTCCAAATCGAGGTATTAATTGAATATTAAAATCTTATTCAAATATACAGATCTCTAAATTTATTTATTTTTTAATTTAATTATATAACAATTTTTATTATTTTTTATTTTACCGCATTTGGGATTTTGGAGATCCTAGTATTTTTCTTGGAATCATTCAAATATACAATTATGAATTATGTATTAAATATAAATTCCATTTAATTCTACTATGCCCTTCATCAATTTTTTCATTGAAACTATTAGCGTCTCAAATTCCATCTTATAAGAGCGGAAGACTCTTTATAATTATAAAGATAATATTCATGACGTCTATCGTCATGATTTCTAAGAATTTCAATCAAGAAAATAAAGATAATTAAGTGCAAGTATGATATTTGATTATTTATTGCTGATGGATTGTTTTTACTATGATAAATCTAATCAAATTATTTATGAATAATTGAATGCAAAAAAAAATGCCGACGTTTCGAATATTAATCACTTTTAAATTTTCGCTATCTTAAATGATTCCCCTTCCCACTGTTTTAAACACTTTTTTCCCATTCACACTCACATACACATACACATACACACAGTCTTTTCGGCAACTTAGGCCATATAAGACTTTTATACTAGTTGCACAGAGGTTTGTTACTTGGTTTTGGAGTTAGTTGCAGGTGGAGATGCAATTTAGGAATAAATAAATTAAAATTTATTTTCAGGATTTTTATTTATTTATTCCTAAATTGCATCTCCACCTGCAACTAACTCCAAAGCCAAGTAAACCTCTGTGCAACTAGTATTGAAAATTCTTTGGCCTGTTTCGTTAGTTAAGACTTTTATGATAACCGTTATTAATGAATATATCTATTGGGGGTCCAGGCATTCTTATTTAAGCCATTTGGAAAAACAAAGCTTCGAAAAGGATTTTAGATCCGCCTTAGGTTCATTCTATACGAGCGTTTTTGGTGTGTTTTAAACGCGGATGTCATTAGCTCTGTTTAACTTGCGCTTTTGAAGCGTTTAAAACGCGGCGTTAGAAACGCGCCAAAAGCGCTTATGTAAGCATGGCCTTAAAAAGGAGGAGTAAATATTGAAATTAACAACTCAATTATGAAAAATAAATTTTAATTAATAAAAATTACAATAAATGTTCAAATTGTTTTCCATTTCCATTAATACATAAACTAACATGGCTTTCTCATTGATTGTATGCATGATTTTATTTTTTACTTTCTCGTACCTCTATATATACACTGTTAAAAATTTTCGAGCCATATTCATACACATGTGTAGGAAGTCTGTTACACAAACTGTTTATGAATATTCATTTTGGGTATATGAGAAGGTCATATACCAAAAATGAACTTTCATATTCGGGTATATGAAAAAATTCATTTTCGGGTATATGAATAAATTCATTTTCGGGTATATGAATAAATTCATTTTTGGTATATGAAATTTTAAATTACGGGTTTATGAGAAATAATTTACTTTTTTTGTGAAAAATGAAAGTAGGAGGACTTTAATTATAGACCACATATTTGTATTAAATATTTATTAAAAATATATAAATACTGTACAAATATATATATATTTTTAATAAATATTTAATACAAATATGTGGTCTATAATTAAAAATTCTCCTAATAATAATATTTAAAACCACAAAAGCTTTAATAAACAAAAATTAAAGTCCTTACGAGTTTATAGTTTTGAGGGAAAGTGAGTGGTCTAGGTGAAATAATAGTTTTTTTTATTTAATTTATTTTTTATTTATTAAAAAAAAAATTATATTATATTAAAATATACAATTTTACTAAATAATAAAACAAATTAAAGTATTAAAATAATAAATTTGTATCAAAAAATAAATTTTTATACATTTCCAAGTAAATTTATCACAAATACAAATCATTTTAATTATTTAATACAAAAAATATGTCGATTTTCATCTTCTTTGAGAAGAAATAAAGAGTTACATTTTCATTGGAGTTTATTCCCTGGCTGGAGTATAAACTAACCTCACCTGAAAAATGACAAACAATAAATTATTTGAAATTGAGAAAAAAAAAATTTCAATGAAAAAATTCAAATTCAATACTTACGATTTTGTTAGTAAAATGTTCCTATTTCAATATATTGATTAAATATTTATATTTCATTTTAAATAATAATACACTTTCAATTATCTATGTCTATGCGTTAAATCAGCTACTTCAAAAACAGAATTTGGTGCCAACCTGGTGCCAACCTAATCAATTTCTTGTATATTTTAAAATTAATTATTTTGGTGAAATTGTTAATTTTAATTTTAATTTCTATAGCTATTTAGTTGAATTACTTTATAAAAATTATTTAATTAGTATGACTTCATAAATATTTAAATAGTTTAGAGCGCGAATTTCAAACCAGAATTTAATCAATATAGATTTTGGAAATGAATTTTAAAAGAATAATTTCAAGTTTCCTTAAAATAATTATAAAATAATATTAATAAAAATTCCTTGAGGTAGTCGAGTTATTTGAGAACGTTTAGACCAGTGATTCTTAACGTCGCGGTGCACTTTTAACGATTTCAAAATTTGGCGGCACACGAAGAAAGATAAGTTTAAAAGTTGGTAATTTGTTCATAAACTTTTATATTAATTTTATTTCACATCCTGGGTGTATTAAAATTAAACTACGAAAAGTATATGAAAAAGAAGGAAAATTCATATTTTTTAAAGCGATACTTATTCATATACTTGTATATTAATTTTAGCTCATATCCTGGTCTATTAAAATTAAACCACCAAAGTTTATGAGATATGAATGAAAATTCATATTTTTTTACAGTGTATGTTAATATATAGAGAGAAAGTATTGGATTCATGTCAAAAATTCGATGTCGAGATTTTGATGGATCTTCACGTTTTGAGGTCCCCTGATCCAAAAAAGGGGTTTTCGCACATGGTCTGTCTGTCTGTGTGTCTGTGTGTGTCTGTCTGTGTGTGTGTGTCTGTGAACAAAATATCTCAAGAACGAAAAGAGCTAGGAAGTTGAAATTTTATATTTAGTTAGACACCCCCCATGGACGTGACACGAAGCTTTTGAACAAAATCGACCAAAGAGTACTAGTACTTTACTGATTCACTTTTCAGTTTTTTTCGATTTTCTCTAAATTTGCTCCAACGATTTTTTTTTAAATTCAAAATCAATTATTTTTTTTAGATTCTCTATAAAATGTATATTCTCATTTTGTGATTGAAATCTTCTGAAGACCACTTTTACTCTTGTACTCCATAGAAAAGATAGGAGAAATGGTTGCCATGGTATCAAAATATAAATATTTTCCCATACTTATAAATTTTACATCTTGAATTCAATTGTACCCTACTGTCGGAAACTAAATACATGTCGACACAAAAATCTGGTGTGACAAGCACGTACACAACTTTCGATTACCGAAGGTAAGAAAGTTGTGTCGCCCAGCACACCAGATTTTCAACAAATGTTTTGGTTTTTTTTTTTTTTTTTTTTTTTTTTTTTTTTTTCCTCTCATATAGTGTTTTTTATTTTTTTTTTTTTTGAAAGCTGATGAAAAAATTTTTTTATGTAGATTAAAACTTATATTATTTTTGAAAAGAGCATTTTTTTAAAACCCTTTAAAAGAGAGTTAATTTAGTAGTAGTCCAAAAAAAAAAAAGTAATTTCGATAATTTAGACAAAAAAATGTTGGTCCTTCCATTCGAATTCTATTTGTGCATATTTTTCGATTGTATATATCCCTTTTCAATATTCGTTACTAGCTTTTGCTAGAGCCTCTATTTATAATCCGCTTATTGTCTCTCTCCGTCAGTTTTATTACACTAAATGGCTGTCTTCATAACTAGCTCAGGGGCCCACATCTTGTGGGTACGTGGATGGCGACCACGAGCTGCCCTAGCTGGGACTGGTAGTACTTTTGTTCTTTGCATATCAGTCTCTTCCCTTCTATATTTTCAACATGGGCCAGACCGTGCCACGGCCGGCCTGTTCTCTTCCGTTCCGGTCGCAAAAACCCATGAACCGCCGACCCCGCACCGCAGGATTCAAGGCGAAGAAAGAAGAAGATGTCTCCATAACTAGTATGAGCCCCCCGGCCTGATAACAGTCATCGTAATCGTTGCTGTTAAGCGATGCCAAGCATGTTGAAACCTCGGGTGGGTGTCGCGCAGGAATCAGCGTGTGGAACGTAAAACATATTCCAATATAAATTAATACTCAAATATCCTTTGCATCCGAAAAGAGGGAATTTAAAACAAAAAAAAACTTGTATGAATTTTGAAATGAAATATCTTTAAAATACTAATTTAGAAATTCGCGAGTTTTGAAAAGAGAGAGGCGTGAAATGATCTTCTGGATCCCTTGCACAAATTCGTTCTCCCGTTAAAACTACAATTCAAACAAATTCTTTCACGAATATACACATTTTAAAGTTTCATTACAATTAATACAAACAAATTCATTAGAAAAATAAATACATAAATGTTTTTTTAACACTTCTTGAAGATATTCCAAGCAACAAGTTAATTGAAAATGTTATTAAGAGCAAAGTGAAAATGAGACCTTCACAATGTAACACATTTGGAGGTCGACCCCCTCTCCCCCTCCTCTCTCTTACAAATGCTCCCTAAAGGGAGAGCAAAAGACCTTCAAATAGAATCGGATTATGTTTTTTTTTTCTCTAAATTTTAATTAAAACAGTGAGAACATAATATTACAAATGGATGTCTTCCCTATTAAAAGAAAAAAATTTATTTATCTTATTAATCGCATGATATTTTAATTAACACCATCATTAGTCCAGGCGCAATTAAGAGAAAAATAGTCTATATGCATGTAAATGACGAAAATACCTGTTAAATATCAAAAGATTTAAATAATTAATAAAATATAATCTATTTATATAATTCGCTTCTGTCTGTCTGTCACGCTCTGTTTGACCAACTTTCCGTTGGAATTTTGAAACGAAATTTTATATGCTTAAAGAGTACCTTCTATGGATTACAGGGAAATTATTTTCATCCCGAAATTCCTATAACTTTTTGAGTTATTAATATCAATAGAGAAGGGAATTGAAAAGGAGACTTATCAATCAAGATTATGTTAATTTAATAGGCCTACTAGCCGGTCTGCCCGCCTCGGCCTTCTGGTTTATTAAAAAATACTACTCTCTAATCTTAAAAAAATCCATATATAGGTCTGCAATAGCGGAGGTCCATCTGTTTGTCTGTGGTAAAACTCAATGCTTTCCAATGGGCAAATTCTGAATTTACTGGAATGTGAGTTTCCCCTTTTGCGGACCCTCTATATACTCTCCATAACTTCCTCTATAAGGCTGCAAAATTTCGATTCAAAATTTCAACGGGAAGTTGGTCAAGCAAAAGGTGACTACTGAGGTCACAAATTTCGGACAAAACGACAGACAGATGTTGAGTTTTTCGTGAGCCTATGCATCATGATGTCAGGCAAACACAACATCTCTCCTGAAAAAAGCCAGAAGAAACGGCCGAAACGTCGACGGAATTAATTAAATAAAGAAATTTTTTATAATTTTACTTTCGGATGCGTTATTTAATTTTATCTCTTTAATTATTTATCAAATGAGGGTTTCAAAAAAAGTTTTATTTGTAGCCTATGTTTATTTTTTTATTTTATTTTATTTATTTTTTTTTTTTTTAGAACAAAACTAGACTTTGATTTTTTCTAATCAAAGTGAGCTGAGGGGTGGACCTCTAGCCAGAGTCAAAGATATACTTGGAAAAGATTTGTTGAAAACAATTTTTTTTACAAAAAAAAAAGTAATAATAATAATTGAAGAATCTTTCTCGTATACTAAAATTATAGAATTTCTAAAAAGGATTTGAAATATATAATTAACTAATTGGAAATATCCAGCAGCACATGTACATTCCAAAAATAAACCATCAAACACACAACCACTAAAACCACATCAAAGTTCTCTATTTTTAATTTTTAAAGTCATTTTCTTCTTCTGGAATTCTTTCCTGTTAGTGATGATGATGATGATAATGATGACAATTTATTTTCATTCAATTTGAATTTCGATTTAGAAATAGAGTAGAGTAGGGTGGGATTCGATTCCGGTTTTTGGGCGAGGTCTCTCTCTCTCTTTTCCTTTCCCATCTATCAGCAATCAGCGTTAATCCCATAAAGGGCGCATTTGCTGTTCATATCTGAAAAGGATTCCCCAATGCATTTCTTCGACTCCAAATGGAATTGCTCGTTTGGGATTAATGACGGGGTGGCTAATTCAAAATTAGCGGAAATCCCATCATAAACCATTTTCTCTCTATCTCTATTTCTATCTGTGTTGATTACGGTAGAAATTGTAAATTTGAAGAAGAGGAATTTCTTTTAAATAAAATCAAATAGGATTCTAAATAAGTGACTTCTATAGAATTCCACAATTAGAGGTGAATAAATTTTTGAGGTTATATACACTCATATCGTATTCCTTTTAATGAATATTGGAAGCGAAATTCAAGTCGAATTCCTACGCCTTCGGGCTTGGTGTAGTTGGTAGCGCGCCTGCCTTGTATACCAGGTTCGGACCCCAGGTAGTCCAATGATTTTATATAAGCCATTTGGATACCAATTACATATAGGCCTATATTTAAATTACGGTTATCGTCAAAAGTCTTATATGGCGTGAGTTGCAGAAAAGACTGTGTGGATGTGTGTGTGAGTGTGGATGAAAAAAAGTGTGAATGTTAAAAAAAAAAGTCGAATTCATACACAAATGCATGATTGTTGAATTTGTTAATATTACAGTTTATAGGTATTTTGAAATGTAAAGATAGTGTTCTTGAAAAGCAGTGGCGTATCTAGAACTTTTGCCACAAGGTGGTCTCCAATTTACCGCTCTTTCTAATTCAATCAAACGCTGTTTTTTATAAATTAATAAACATATAATAAATAATTGTAATTTAGACAAACTATAGGTGGAGAAATTTTTTTACTATTGGATGCCATATTTAAATTAGGCAGTAATAAAGGCTGCATACCTATAAATGCAACTTTTATAAAAATATACTATACTTTTTTTAAACGTTTTCCAAGATCTCTCACCTGATGAGCATCATTACACATAGCTGCATAATGCAAAATATATAAACTTTGACACTTATTGGGCCGTGAAGAAGGCTCCTATCGAGACCGAAACGGCGGTCTAATAAAATATTTAAAGAGAAAAAAAAATTGGCTGCCAGTCTCTGTCTTTGCAACCCTTCCTTGATACAACTCAACAGCCACGACCACAATATTAAATACTTTTTTAAAGGCCACATGAAACTTACGGAGGCCGCAGGTTCCTCACCTATGAGACAAAATATATATCTAATTTAAAAAAAAAATAACATTAAATATTTTTTTTTATATATTCGAAATCATATAGTAATTCATAATTCGTAGAAATCGAATAGTAAACTTATTATGAAGTGAACAAGTTGTTTTTTTACAACTATAACTAAATATCAAAAACGCCGCCCGGTGGGGAACGCATCCCCCCTCCATCTTAGGTAAGCCACTGATTAAAAGTGCTTAATTTCTTTCTTTCTTACGGCGATAACTTGTTAACCCCCCCCCCCCCCCCCCCCCAAGTTGGTGTATTCTTTCTTTATTCTTTTAAACCGCGGGATGATTTTATTGAATATATTTGAAAACATTTTCATTTGATTAGAGGTTCAACTATTCCTTTCGTTTTATTTATTTAAAGAAAGAAAAAATAAAATCTTAGGTGAGTAAATAAAAGCAAAATGTTTTTTTTTTTTTTTTTTTTTTTTTTTTGCATTTGCCATTTGTCACCAGAAAAATTTAATAAAATCTCTTCGTGACGACAAATGTTACAATATTGAATTAAAATTTCAAGTGCCTAAATAAATAAATGTTTTGTTTATTCTTCTCTTCTTTTTGGAAATAAATAACTTGAGATGATGCGTTGTTGGGTCATGTGACCCATGAGAGAGTCTAACAACATGAAGGATGTCATCATATATCATCAATTTTATTTTATAATATAAATTAAAATATGAAAAAATTTCATCACCTAAGAATGACTTTTTGTTTTAATATCAAATTCAATAATGGATTTATAGGTAATAGAAAACTATACTATGCCATATTTTATTATACCAAATTACCTCAAAGAAAGGCAATAATTCAAATTTTATGAATTATTTTTTGAAATATTTTTAAAGTGAAACTTTTTTATTTCCAAGTCTTTTCTGATATTACTGGTTGCCTAAACGCATGCTAATTGGACGATATTATGGTAAAATGAACCAAGCGCCATTATGATCGAAATTGATATAAAACTGTCATCTTGTAGGGAAAAAGAAGATCTAACTCTTTATTTAAATCACAACATTATTACTCTGTGCACTTTTTTTTTGTATAAAACAAGAAAAAAAGTCATTGTCATTGGGATTGTTGATAAGTGTGTAAATGAAATGCACCTGTTATCAGATGTAGGTTGATGCGCTTGGTTCCTTCGGACATAACATCGTCAATTTGTCCCTCTTTGAGGTTTGATTTTATTCGTGATCCTCCGACACTTGACATTATTTAAATATGGTCCATTATATTATAATTTTTTTTAGATGTTTTTAGGCCCGTGACCCGAGGCTCAAAGAGAAATTTATTTCATTTGAATGGCTACCAATCATTAGAAATAAATAGGGATGGAGTCTGAATGGCATTAGATGACGAAAAAAGACCTTAAATAAATTTAAAAAAAAAAGTTTTTAGAATATTTTAGTTTAGTTTTAGGATTTTTTTTTTATTAATTCCTATCATCATATTTGGTATCCAAATGGCTTAAAAAAATTATCGGACTGCTGGATCCGAACCCGCGATCCTTGGTATAGAAGGCCGGCACGCTAGCCAGAGATTTTAGCCTCTTTATTTAAGGAATGAGAACGATAGTTTTGAACTCACAACTGTCAGTATCTATTTTGTACGTTATTTAAAAAAAAAAATATATATCTTAATTTTATTTAATTTAATTAATAGCCTATTTAAAAAATGATAATTTAAAGTTTTATATTTTTAAAATAACTTTAAAGGTTCCAAACTATGCTCAAAAATTATCGTATTTTAGAAGACGTTCTCCTCTCAAAGTTAATTTAGACAAATGAGTATCTTGTCTCCTTCAAAGCCATCTCTCTCTCTCTATTTCTTGTTGATATAGCTTTGACGTTTCTCTACTGACACACGAAACGTTCTCAATTTACATTGTTAATTTGCTTTACTTATAGAAAGATTATTGAATTTAATTGACATCTTAGAAGCCGCTCACTTTACCTTTCAAGTTTATTGCTAAAATAATTCTAAAACACCAGGGATGCTCTCTAAAAAAATTGTTCATGAAATTATCTTAAATGAATTACATTTTAAATAGAGAATATAAAAATGATATTCCAATACAGAAAAAAAATCTGGGATCACACAACTTTCTCTAACCCTTCGGTAAGAGAAAGTTGATTGTCACACCAGATTTTTTGTCGGATATATTTAGTTTCGATACACCTTAGTTTCAAACTTCATTTTAAATGTTGACTGCTTCAAATAAACTATTTATTTTTCAAAATTTTAATCTCATATTTGGACATTTTATACACAATATAGAATCGTAAATAAATACAAAATTTCATAAGAATGAAAAAAAATTTTAAATCCTAAAATTCTAAAGGGGACCCCCTTTTGAATCTAAATTAACATACAAATCCCTATAGGAAATTAACATTGTTCCTATCGAAGATAAGGTGGAAAGGGAATTTAAAAAGAGTAGAGAGAGAGATAATGTTTCAAGGGGAGAGAGATATATATGTTTTCTTTGAAACAATTAAAGACACAAATAAATTAAAAAAAATGGAATTTAAATAATAATTGATTTTTAATCTAATAAAAAGAAAAAGATTTAAATTCCGTTACCATCAACCATTTCTATCTTTCCTATGAAGAACAAGAAAATAGTCTTCAGAAGATTTCAACCAAAATGAGAATATACATTTTAAAGAGCATCTAAAAATAATTGATTTTTGAATTTTAAAAAAAATCCTTGGAGGGAATTTTGAGAAAATCGAAAAAAACTGAAAAAGACATCAGTAAAGATAGTACTTTTTGGCCGATTTTGTTCAAAAGCTTATTTTGAGCGTGTGGGAAGGTACCTAAGTTAAATATAAAATTTCAATCCGTACTCAATTCCTTCATCTAAAATCTGTCCACACATACAACACACCACCACACACACACACACACACACACATACATACACACACCAATTACCCACTTTTTACTCAGACTCAAAACATTATATCCACAAAATCTCACATCAATTTTTACATATCCATACTTTCTCTCCTATATTTCATATAACAGAAAAAAAATAATTAAAACGAAAATATCTGTTATAATTATTTAAAGATGAATTATTTGAGAGAACCATAGTGGCATATTTTGGCATATGTGGCCGAGGGATTTCAAATGCTAGTATCAAAAGTTTTTATCATTTATACGAATAAAGACCCGGAACTATTATTGTATATAAAATATAATAACCCTCCTGCCTGTATGTTAATGTGGAATTCAATCCAAACTACAGTAGTTTGGTTTATTGTTTTTTGTTATTAATGATAGATTTTGAATGTATGATAGTTGTATGCATTTTTCATTAAAATTTATTAAATTAAAGTAACGCTCATGATGAATGAGTAAGCTGCTTTGAGGTCTCTTTTGATTTAAAAATATATTCTACTCTATTGTAGAATTTCTCTATGTTCGTATGTGAGTGTGTGTGAGCCGTTTGATGCGCCTCATCAACTTCACATTCCCATAACCACCACCGCGACTTTATAAATAATCTCTTTTCCCGTTGTGAGTAAAATAAAACACGATATATATATATATATATTATGTATGGCGGATTTCTGATATGGATTTGCATATGGGTCCTTCATTAAGGAAACCGGCAAATTGCCAAAGGATAGAAGGGGTGCTGACGGGGTTATAAGTAATTAGATTTATAAATCAAGGAGTTTGGAGTCTATTATTTTTACAAAAAAAAAAAAAAAAAAAAAGATAGCCTATGTCTCAATAAGTCAAAAAGAACAAAGTATACGAGTATTAAAAAATCTGTTAGCTATAAAAATAATTCATAAACCTATATCTTTTTTTGGTGAAAAAGATCATCAATAATTTTATCTTATGAGAAATGAGTAACTGCAAACTTGACAAGCATGCACGTGCAATCTTTTTGTACAAGCAAACTGTAGCGTCTATAGGAGAATTTTGCAATCATTTTAATTGTGCAAGCCGCTTGATGCTCGATTGAATTTTAATTGCTCTTGTTTTATCATGCACAAGCGTATTTGTGCAAGCAAAACTCTCTGCCATTTTTTGATTTATTTAAAATTTCAATATTAATTAAAATGTTAATATTTATTGTGTCTCTGTTTAAAGCAAGTGAGTATTTCTTGTTAATTTGAATAAAATAACCATCAGAGTTTGACATTCTTAGGTTAATATTCGATAAGCTATTTCTTGGACAAGCATGCTTGTGCCGTGCTAGGGCGCCGTTTTTTTAAGTTGGAATATAATTTAAAAGAAAACTATCAATTTCTTGGACAATCTATGGAGAGAATATGATAAAATCACCGTCCCAGGGCTATATCTTAGATGCCCTAGGGCGCCTTTGTCGGTATCCAGGGGCGCCAAAGGCTCGATGCGCCTGGGGTGGAGGGGGCCTTCGCCCCCCCACCTAGTTACGCTACTAATGCGGATATATTCGTATACTCGGTATTTATTATAATAAAGTGAGTAATTTAATAACTCTGATAGCCACATCAGTTTATTTTTTCTATTTTATTGGCCAATCTTTAAAGCACTCAACCAAGAACATCAATACTATAGAGGAAGGTCGTGAAAAAAAGGCAAAAAAATCTTGTTGAATATCAAGTAAGCTGCGATGCTAAAATATGGCGACCTCTCTTGCGAGAATAGATGTATAAAAAAAAAATTGTTTTTCTCAGATGATATAATTTTTTTTATGACATTTACTTCCTTGAGAATAGCCTATTTATGTTTGGAGATGAGCCCATTGACTTTTATGAATGACTGAGGAGAAAAATAAAATATATATTTTTTTTTAAGGTGATTAATGTGTTATTATTATTATTATATGCACTTTATTTTTCAGATTATATGGAATGTTTCAAAAGTTTTTCCTAGGGAAACTAATACTCATTTTATAATTTAAAATAATAATAATAATAATAATAATAGCACATCTTACATCCGCCTTAGGCCCATTCTACACGAGCGCTTTTGGCGCGTTTTAAACGCTTGAAAATTTTACCTAATCTATACGAGCGTTTTTGGCCCAAGCAGGTTGTGTTGTTGCCCAAACAATCAAACTGATATAGTATAACGAATAGGCTGCAGAATACGCTAGTAGATTATTTACTACCTCACAACACCACTAAAACGCTTAAAAACGCCATGTGTAGAATGTGTTTTAACGGCGCGTTTCAAACGCCTCCTCTGGCGTTAGGAACCCTCGAACGTCAGCGAACGCGTACAAAACGCCCGTGTAGAAAGAAGCTCTTATTTAAACTCCTTAGTTCTGTTTGTCTCGAGCTTTTGAAGCGTTTAGAACTCGCCAAAAGCGCTCGTGTAGAATGGATCTTATATTAATGAAATTCAAGGAAATACACTGGGAGATGAAATGATTGACTCACTTGACGGCCAATGATTTATTGACTTTAGTGAATTTTATTCGATTTAAATATGAATTCCAACATTGAACATGTGTCTAGGAACATATTTTTTCGTTGTTAGGAACATTTCCATTTTTCAATCAATCCATATGCTGTATACAAAAGCGGGATTGGTATTTAAAATATTAATAAAATGAAATATTTCCTCCCTCTCTCTCTATTGACTCATTCAATCCCATACTTAATATATTTTTCTATTTTAATTGACTTTTAAAAGCCAAATATTTCAAGATTTTTTAGAATAATTGTTTAATTAAAAAAACAAAATGGAAATACAACTAATGAATATAAAAAAAAATTGTACTCAATCATTTTAAAGTTGCGGGAAGATGGTTTTTCGCAAATATCTCGAAAATTTTGCGATTTCCCGCAAAAATCCATTTATACAAAAATAATTGAAATCCGGTAAAATGATTTTCACGGGAGGGGAAAAAAATTTCGTTTTGCTAAGAAAAAGTAAAAAAAAAAAAAAAAAAACTTAAGATTGAAGCCGAAATTCTGTTTCAGTTTCGGCTGAAAATCTTTTTTCGGTCGGACCCTAGTTTTTTTCCTATTTCTATTTTCAGTTTTAGCAAAAGATTAATATAAAAAATAATTATGTATATTTATAATAGTCTGATTTTCTATTGCAACTTATAACTAATACCTTTTTGTATTTATGGTAGATATCTAGTTAAATTAGCCTATATAGCTTTCTCTAAGCGTCTAATCATTCATTGTCTCCTTGAGGATTAGTGTTATTTATCAGGTTCGATTGATGGATTGATGATCTTGTTTGGGTTCATCCCTACCTGAATGAACCTTCCCCGAGGAGAGAGTCGTGCCCCCTCCCCGGGGGGATAATTGTGGCTGCCCCCGGAGGGTCTTTATAGTGCCGCTAACGAGCCATTACCCGAGCCCTGCACAAAACAGAGTCTCTTGCTTCGTTTCATTCGCCACTTTATTTGATGGTTCCACACCACCTCATCATGAGATTAACCTAAATCACAGCACACATACACCTACAAAGGTTAAAAAAATAATTCTAATTATGTTAATCATGTTGACGTGAAATGCAATTTTTTAACCCCGTCATCATCATCATCATCATCGTCGTCGTCATGTTTTGCAAACCCTTCTTCCTTATTAAAGATTGTTAAATGGCGGAGTTGATAAAACGTCGAGCAGAATCTATTAGCAACGATTCACTTCTTTATTAAGAAGATAACTAACAAGATCACGCAAGCTAAACCAGCACCGGAAATTTGTAGGTTATTTTTTTTTTACCTTTAAAGAGATCATCAAATTATCAAATCAAATAAATAATTACAGGCTTTTAGAGAAGAAGCTTATAATGAAGATTTTATCTTATGGGAAAATAACTTCTTCACAAGAATGAAATAGACATTCATTTTCAGGGTTAGGTGCTCAGTTGAGCTTACCTGACTGAATTATTTCTCCAAAAGAATAATTTGTTCATAAAACTTGAGGTCATCATTCATAAGAAGTAAAAATAGTAACTTGTAGAACTTTATATTAATTCTTCTTTGATCTCATTATCTTTGGCGAATGGAACAATCTTTCTGGCGCTATTTTTCTAATACAATTTCCAATCACTTAAATATAATGTCCTCTCTGATTTTTTGCCCCTTCCTACCTATATTTTTCTGGTCGTATGGGACAACTGGTTAAAAAATGGTAATTTCGAATAACATATTGAAAGCATGGCCGACATATTTTTAACTTTTCAACTAATCAGAATCAGCTTCTTCTTTCTTTTAATCCAACAACAATTCTAAATTGTATAAATGAGTAGTTTAGTATCTATGTAACTATTTCCAAAATCTTGAGAAAGGAGGCAATGTGCGACCGAAACGTTTACCCGCACATTTCTCACTACCTGCCTTATTTTTGGTTCTATAAATACTCAAAAAAACTACTCTAAGTTCCATCAGTGGTGTCGTTTCGGGGTCGATTATTCAAAGTTTAATAAATTTCTTGAAAAAAAAAAATTTCTATCAGAAGTTGTAAATATGTCTTATTTTTACACGAAAAAAATTCGAAAACGGTTTCATAAGAAACTTCAAAACCAAGAACCAGTTTTTTTTTTAAATTGGTTTTTGTATAAAACCTAAATCATATACTGTATTACTTAAACAGATATTTTACTGGATGAATGTTTTCTTACAACTATATCATTCTACATAAATTTCTTCGTTTGTAATGAACAAAAAAAATAATATAATGTATATTGCTTACTTGTAATTAGGATCTTAAAAGACTTCATTGATTTATTAAAAGAAAAAAAAAAGTAGAAAAAATATTAAAAATTTATTAATTTTTTAAATAATTTATCAGCTTACTTTCCAAGAATTATTTCATTATTTTAATTAGTTAAGAAGAAACTTAAAATTTTAAATAAGATTGATCAAAAGCAAAGTTAAAGCAAAGAGAGGAGGTCAAAAAAAAATGTTTAATTTATCGTTTGTTGTAGTAAAGGAGTATAACGCCAGCCAAAAAACTAATTAACCAAATTCAAACAAGATACATGATTTATATAGAAATTAATTATTAAACTGAAGATAGAGAATGAATGAAGGAGTGGGTGGTGGTAGTGGGGGGGGGAGAAAGAAGGGGGTGATGCATTGATTAATTATCAAATAAGGAGATTCTCATTATAATAAAACCCCGGGAAGATCAGATCTCCGAGATCTGACAGCGGGCCTTAATCAAAGTCGATCATTTAATTTATTGTTTCCGGGTGACCTCCCAAGAAGAGAAGAAAATTATCTCTGGAAAAATCTAATAAATTATTTAAAATGGAGAGAAAAAAGAAAAAAATTATTTTTAAATAACGAATTCAATTTTATTTATTATAATAGTATATATACAAATGTGATACAAAAAATACTACAATAAAATGGACCAAAGTAATGTGATATGGAAATGTATTTGGATAAGAGACTCTTGGAGGGGGTGGTTTTAAATAAGGTCTAAAAAGATTTCAATTGCACTTTTAAAGGTGAAATAAAAAATATATATTTTTACTTTCTCTTTTTTTTTTTTTGAACAAAATAGGCCAAAAAGTACTTGTAGTTTACTGATGTACTTTTTTATTTTTATTCGATTTTTTTTACATATAAACTAAATATATAAATCTATTGAAATTAATTTTAACTAATTCTTTTACATAATATCTAAATAATTTTTTTTTACTTTCTCTTACCTCTATATATATGTTAATATATATAGAGAGAGAAAGTAAAAGTAAATTAATGGCAAATAATATGTAAAATTAGTTAGAAATTAATTTCAATAGACTATATTTAGTTTATATGTAAAAAAATCGAATAAAAAATAAAAAAGAATACATCAATGCTTTATTTTATTTATTGGAAAATAAAAATATATATTTCGCCAAAAAGTTGCAATTGAAAATCTTTAGGCACGTATTTAAAAAACCACCCCTTATTTCATATGTATTACTTTATTTTGTGTAAACATTTGTATATATAGTATAATAAATTTGAATTCGTTATTTAAAAATAATTTTTCTTTTCTCTCCATTTTACAAATAATTTGGAGATTCCCGAACCAACTACTTGGGAGTGCCCGAAGCAACAAATTAAATGATCGACTTAATTAAAGAGCCCGCTTGTCAGATATTGAGATAATGAGAATCTCACTTTATTTTATTATTAATTTCTGCATCACCTTTCTTTCCCCCCCCCCCACTACCACCACCCCACTCACTCATTCATTCTCTGTCTTCAGTTTAACTGTTAATTTCTATATAAATCATGTATCTTGTTTGAATTTGGTGGCTTAGCCCCCGGCTGGCGTTATACACTTTTACTACGGCAAACGATAAATTAAGCATTTTTTTTTGACCTCTAACTTGGCTTTAACTTTGCTTTTGATCAATCTTATTTAAAAATTTAAGTTTCTCTTAATAATTAAATGTAGTGTGCTTGGAAAATAAGCTGATGCAAAATTATTTAAAAAATTAATAAATTTTTAATATTTTTTCTGCTTTTTGTGAAAAAGATGTCTTTTTAGGTCCCCCAATTACAAGTAAGCAATATACGATATATTATTTTTTTTTGTTCTTTCCCCCTTCAGAAATTTATGGCCAGAATGATATAATTGTAAGAAAACATTCATCCAGTAAAATGTCTGTTTATATAATACGGTATATGATTAGGTTTTATACAAAAACAATTTAAAAAAAAACTGGTTCTTGATTTTGAAGTTTCTTATGAAACCGTTTTCCCCTTTTCGTGTAAAAATAAGACATATTTACAACTTCTGATAGAAATTTTTTTTTTCAAGAAATTTATTAAACTTTGAATAATCGACCCCGAAACGACACCACTGATGGAACTTAGAGTAGT
>JAKCPI010011574.1:0-46813 GCA_023213315.1 Euborellia annulipes | reverse complement strand
AGCTATGAGAGGATCGCGAGCACTGGCCATCGATCCGCGGCCTCAAATTGGGAAATCAATTCCATAAACATCTTTTTTTAACAAAGAAATTATATTATACACTTGCGACTAGAATTTCAAATTTTTAATAATTCTCAATTTTTTTATTAAAAAAAAATTGACATTTATAAGTCATTGAGGTTTTTCTATTTTTCTCCCGGAAATTTTTTTATTCATCTTGAAATAAATTTCCGAAGGACAATGATTAAAAAAAAATTGTATTGTAACCTTTAACAAGAAACATGTCAATCACTTGCGCAAAGCCACTAGTTGCGTTTCAAAGCCAATAGCAGTTTTGAATAAATAACATAACTGTATTTCAATAAATCATTATTATTACTAGACATTTCATATTTTATCAACGGCCTCAATTCATTTCCCCTCCAAAAAACTAATTTCTATTTAAATATCAATATAATGAAAATTAAAAATAAAATTCAATTAAATTAAAAATAAAATTCTATAATCACAAATGCCACTTATAACTTCGGCTAAGACTGGGATTTCTTCTGCTCCCTATACCGGTCTCCCCTTTCTTTGGGCCCCCGAAATCTAGACGAATTTTCCACTATAGATTCTTTAAGATTATTTCTACAGAAATACAAACTCTATTTTTACTTTCTCTTACCGATACAGTTATATATAATATATATGGAGAAAGTATTGCAAAAAATTCGATGTTGATTGGTGTCCCGCAATCCATGTCTGTGTGCTTGTAACGATTTTAAATAGTATGAAGGAATTGAGCTATTAGATTGAAATTTTATATTTATGTTAGATATCCTCCCGTACAGTCAAAATAAACTTTTGAACAAAATCAGCCAAAAAGCACTAGTACTTTACTGAAGTACTTTTTCAGTTTTTTTCGAATTTCTCAAAATAGGCTCGAACAATTTTGATTAAAAATTCAAAAATCAATTATTTTTTACATGCTCTTTAAAAAGTATATCAGTAAAATTTTTCGTGAAAATTGTTTAAAGTACACTTTACTGATTTACTTTTTTCAGTTTTTTTCGATTTTCTTATTATTGGGACTAACGATTTTGGATTAAAATTCATAAATCAATTAATTTTTAGATTCTTTTTTAAATTGCATATTCCCATTTTGTCCTGAAAATTGTTTGAAGTACACTTTACTGATGTGGTATTTGAGTTTTTTCAAATTCATTTTTCGACTCTTCTTTCCATAGAGCCAACGTTAAATCCCTATGGGGGATTTATATGTTTCTATTTCAAAGAGGGTTGGGTTCTATTTGGAACTTTTCAAAAAAATCTGCTGTGCGTTAAGTCACACCAGATTATTCCCCCTCAACTTCATTAAAATAGAAAACCTCATTTACACCGAAATCCCCAAAGCCGTTTATAAATTTATTTATTACCTCGACTATCATGAATACAAATTTTTAATCAACTTATTGAAAATACTCTATTTTATTTGTTTCAATGTTATTTTAATAAATAATTCAATTATAATATTTATTATATATCCATGAATTTTTCGCCTAATGACGTTGATAAATTATTTAATTTTTTTTTTTTTTATAATTGTCATAGTATTTATTTTTTATTTTTCAAGTGTTTATCACCGAATAATTCTATTCACTTCATGTCACGTTCACTGAAAATCCATTTGTTTGGCTTATTATTTTTATTCATATGAGGACAAAAAGATAGAGGGCGATAATGGGCGGAAAACCTGCATTCTCACCCTTCTCCCTACTTTCAATTGTTTTTAGGGATGACTGCTGACGTCATCAGATAGAGGTCATATGCCAGTCCATTGAGTTTAAAGATTTATTAAATAAAATAAATCTCATTTATGTGATTTCATCTTTTTAATTCAATATTTTTCACTGCACTACATTATGAACCTTTTAGTATTGCAGCTTAGATTATATTTCTAGAATATATCGCAAGGTGTTGATGATTATTATTTGAATATATTCTAATATCCAAGTTGAAACTTTGTTCGAGGGTTGGCCAATTTCCTCTGGCAAGACGAAGCTAACTTCATCTTCAACTAACGCATTTCATTTTTTTTTTTTTATTTAGATAAAAAAATAATTGTTGTTGGTCTTTATTTAAAATTTTTCGATCGATATCTCGAGTCTCACAATCAATGCTTTGAAATTTTACAATGGGAAGTTTTTCACAAATTTTAAGTTGTGAGCCAATAGGACTACTAAAAGATTTTGGGGCAGTCGTTTCGCCATCCAAAGCTTGAAACAACTGCCTGAACGGTAATGCAAAAGGCAATTCCCCCACTGCAGTGGTATTTTAATTTCTCCGGTCATCGCCCGAATGCGCAGCCGTCATCCGTACTTGACGCTATAATACGTCATTTTTATATCCATTTCACTACCTCAAATTGAAAAAATACATTTTCAATAATTCATTGTCTTTTTATACTCTAATATAATTGATTCTCACTATAGCTGTCAAATATTTAGCTGTTTGGATACTTTAAAAAAATCATAAAATTCTGTGATTTTTGTGTAATTCTAAATTTCAACTGTATTGCGCTAGCTGGAGGTTAGGTATAACTTTTTTCTTTGTTGCATTTTAATTACGTATCATAGAGGCAAGTTTTTTTCAGTAAAGCGTGAAGAAAAAAATAATTTTTTCTCAGCCCACCCCAATAGATTTATTGTAATGAAAAATTTGAACCGGACAAAGGTGAACACGGGTCTATAGTTAAAGGTTTCGGTCAAACTTGGCCATCAATTTAAGACAGGTGAGTAGATGAAAATACTGCAAAAATCTTTTGCATTAATTCGTATAGGAGAAAGGGAACCAATTACCTCGGACGTTCAAGGCTGAGCACTGCTATTTGCAATAATTATTAGGGGTTGGCTGAAAAAAATTTCTTTTTTTTTCTTAATGTATAGTGAAAAAAACTTGCCTCTATGATAGGTAATTAAAAATGCAACAAAGAAAAAAAAGTTATACCTAACCTCCAGCTAGCGCATTACACTTGAAACCGCAAAAATCACAGGATTTTATGAATTTTTTAAAATTATCAAAACAGTTGGATAGTGACTGTTGTAGTAAAAATCATTTATATTAGAGTTATAAAAAGGTAATAAATTATTTAATGTGTATCAGGGGCGTATTTATGGGGGGGGGGGGGGCCGAGGGGCCCGGGCCCCCCGAAATTTCCCAAACACATATACATATATAGGGATATACAGACATCAGCGCAACAAATTTTTCCGCAGGGATGGAAAACTTTGGTTCCGCAAAAGAAAAAATCTGGTGTGACTGGTGCACAGCACACAACTTTCTCTTACCTTCGGTAATCGAAAGTTGTGTACTGTGCTTGTCTCACCAGATTTTTTGTGTCGACATGTATTTAGTTTCCGACAGTACGGTACATTCGATTTTCAAGATGTAAAATTTATAAGTATGGCAAAATATTTATATTTTGTTACCATAGCAACCATAGGAGAAATTCCTATCTTTCCTATGAAGAACAAGAGTAAAGTGGTCTTCAGAAGATTTCAATCACAAAATGAGAATATACATTTTATAGAGAATCTAAAAAATAATTGATTTTTGAATTTTAAAAAAAATCGTTGGAGCAAATTTTGAGAAAATCGAAAAAACTGAAAAAGTGCATCAGTAAAGTACTAGTACTCTTTGGCTGATTTTGTTCAAAAGCTTCGTGTCACGTCCCATGGGGGTGCCTAACTTAAATATAAAATTTCAACTTTCTAGCTCTTTTTGTTCTTGAGATATTTTGTTCACAGACACACAGCACACACACAGACACACAGACAGACAGACAGACCATGTCGCGAAAACCATTTTTTTGGATTCAGGGGACCTCAAAACGTGTATATCCATCAAAATCTCGACATCGAATTTTTGACATGAAACCAATACTTTCTCTCTCTATATATTAACATATATATAGAGGTACGAGAAAGTAAAAAATGTTCAGCAAAAAATTTCGTGTGAAAAAATTTAGTTTCTTAAAAAAAAAAATTTTCCGCCGAAAAATTTTTGAGTTCGGGCCCCCCCCCCTCCGAAAAAAATTTCTATATACGCCCCTGATGTGTATGTATTTTTTTAAATTTAAGATAGGGCAAAGGTCTTCAATATAGTTTATCACTTTTTCTGTGGTAACCGGCTGTTGTCAATGCAGCATGTGGTTTTTTCAAATTTACTACTCATGTAGTTTTTTTTAGATCCTTAATGTTAATAGAACAAGACTTTTTTGAATTAAACAACATGCCTAAATATGCTTCTGAATTTATGATCGAAGCGTCTCATTAAATTCGAAAAAAATCTCCATTTTTGCTATTTTCTTCTCCAACTACTTGACATTTTTACCTTAATACGCCGAGTTCACAATGAACGCACACATGGTGTTAAACAAATTTGCATTCAAATGCGTAATTCTCCCGTTGGGCGCAGCATTTGACAATAACTATTATTGATTGATATTAATTCACTTATTTCGAATTTTGACTTAAGCATACCCCTAGAGATTAGAGCAGCCTCTCTCTATTCATGAAAGGACATCGAATAAACAAACAACGTTTGATGGAATCCTTACAAACCAAACGAATTTAAATTCTTGTATGTTATAAATTAAATTCCTTTTTTTTTACAACAAACCATTGGAAATCCTATTACGTGAATTGCCACATGATCCAAATGAAATGAAATTTAATTTCAATTAACATATTCGTTTTTATTTAAAAATATGAAATTGCAAAGCTTTTTTTTGTAATGACAAATCGTCATGTTTTATTATTGATTTTACATTAGTGTTCGCGCATCTCTTTTTCCGTTTTCTTTTTCCAATAAAAAAAAGTCAATTTACTTATTAATGAAATTTTCGCTTTAAATCTAATCATTAATTTTTGTTTCTAAAAACTCATTTTTATCTTTAATTAAATTTCAAGAGTTTTAACCTTGATTATTTAATTATAATCTGGAATGTCAAGCAGATATAGGAAGCACTCTGATCCACCTTGAATTATAGTAGTAATAGGGGTTGATTATAAAAACTTTTTCAGATTCAGATTCTACTGACAAGTTTCTGGTTACCATAATTAGATTTGGCCAAAAGGACTTAGGACATTAATGCCCATTAAGGACTCTCTTTTACCTTTCCCACAAAGACACATAGGCAATGTTGGATAATTTTTTACTGCAACCGGGACTTTATTCTGAGTTGTGTTATAATTCTAGATCCGTCCTCCACAGTTTATCCGATTAGCCATGAACTTTAATCTTCATAGATAAGGGTAGTCCCCCGCCGCGAAAGCGTGGAAGTCCTGGTTCGACTCCAATTTTGCCCAATTCTCACAATCTCACAAACTTGCTATTTTAAACGATATATTGACTGGCTAATGAACAGTCTATTTGAGCATTGATTGAAAAAATCCATCCTTTTCAAACAAGGCTCTACCTAGTTAGTGATTTATCTATTTTGAGACAACGTTTAGACAATTATTTTGGCTGTAATTTGGTCAAATTTAGCGCCTAGAGACTGTTTTCGGTCTCCGGGTTTTAGTATATTCCAAAATTCACAAAGATATTATCCAATTGAGGACTTGGCTCTAAAGGCTTACTATTCACTTATTGTCTGTACAATGTCACGGTAACATTTGTTGTAAATAATAGAGGATGAATAAGGGCTTTCCATTCTCATTGTATTTTTTTTTTTTTTTTTATTTCTCTCTGGAAATTATTCCATTGCTATCAGATTGTCTCTTTTTACGTCTGAACAAAATTTTAATTAAACTAATAAAACATCGCAACAATAGGTCTAAAAGCAAAAAATGAAATAATCCGATTGTAATCAATGAGCTAAGTCAGAGTGGAGAGTTCAATTCATCGCTGGTTTGCCGATGCATAATTTAATAGAAGTCTATTTCTGTGTGTGGAGAGTGAACTAAAAGCAAAAGGGCTGCAATGAATAATGCAGGGGAAACCAGAACGACCTGCCAGGAAAGCGAAAACGACTTAGACCAGACCTCGAGCAATGAGCAATTCATTCCAACAACTGAATCTCGCTTTTTACTTTTTCTCTCTTTATACACTTTATAATATCTAGTTAGCTCTTCTAACAAATGGATTTTCAATTCCTCTTATTTAATTACAAGAACAAATTTAACCTTACCTCAGCTTTGACCAAGAAAAAAGAAAAAGGTTTTTTCAATAGAAGACATTTTTTAAATTCAGTTCAAAAGAACTCTCTATTAAAGCCTGTTCGACCACCTACCTTGTTGATAAGATGCTTTTTGCTATTTCTGGAACCATTTCTTAATACCAAACTCTTTCCTGCTTCTGAAATGAACAGACACACTTGTTTAATCAGACAAATCGAGTAGGCAGGGAAGTGGCTAAGATAAGCTGCGGAATACAGATCCTAAGTTTCAACACAACTCGGGTTCGAATCCAGCTTGCCGCAAATAATTCAACATTGCCGAAGTCTCGTATTAGGTTAGAAAAGTGGGAGAAAATCTCATCTCACAGTCACAAAGGGCCCAATTTGAGGTGGCTTAGGTAACTTAAAAATGTGGATGACTCCGACTTGGTTAACCTGTCGAGAGATGTGGGCCTGGGAAGGAGCACTACCTCATGAAATCCATCCACTCAATGAGCCAAACACGGAGACAAGTCGGAACTTTAAGGGGGATACCTCATCTCGTAATTCTTCTTCAAAATATTACTCAACACCCCATGGAGGCTATATAATTCTTTTTCTGTCTATGTCTGCTCAATCTAGCGGGTTGTCGTGAAGACTGAGTTTTCTATAGAATCTACCCACCATGTTGCGGGTCGTCTCTTGTAGCGGTTCGACGCCTAATCCGACCCTTCTGATGTAGTTGTTTATTCCAGGTGGTGGGTTCGCGATGAGTCTTAAAGATTTGTTCTCCACCCTTTCCAGGAGCAATATGTTGATTTTTGCAGCCTTTCCCCATCATACTGGTGCTCCGTACGTGAGTCGGGGACGCCCCATTGTTTTGTACAGCTTTACTTTGTAGTCTACGCTGATTCGACTGGAGGGCTTAGTGAGCGACCAAACCATCTTAGCTGCTTTCTTCCCGTTTGTTGCTGCGTTTCCGAGGTGGTGCACAAAGTTGAGGCGCTTATCCAGAATGATTCCTAAATACTTGACACTTTGTTTCCAGGAGCAAATTGTACATTTCTTCTTGTGTGTTTTTGACGAGTGCTGAACATTATTGCTTTTAAAACAATAACTAAAAGAGCGGGGATTCACTTCGGATGCAGTTAGATGTTAGGGAATTATTGCACAAACATTTTATCAGCAAACACCGGGATTCTATTCTTTTGAATGTACAGATCCATCTATTGAAGAATCGTTGTATTTGCCTGTTTTATTCTTGTTATCTTCATAAAAATTAAAAAAATTTAAATGAATTTAACAATTTTATTATTAGTTCTATATTCATCTTATTTGTATTCATCTCTTTGTTTCGCACTTGGACTGACTTCTCTCTCTTCTCTCATAAAGTTAATTTCTAACTCAAAGCCAACTCGGTCTCTCTTTTAAAAATAAAATATGCATGTTTCTTTTCGTTTCATTCTTTAGCGTGAATAATAATAATCTAGTTAAAAAAATAAATAAATATTTCTCAATTTATTTACTTCTACTTTTCAAGGTTATTTTTCAAATAATTAAACGAAATAAAGGATCCGTCCTTTGCTCTTTTTTAGAGGTATTTATACCTAAAGAACCCACTTTAAACATAAAATTTTCAACAAAAGGGCCATGGAGACTAAGGGAGGGGATACATGCCTTGAACTATTATTTACTCTTCGTTCCCCCTAGAATATTTATCTTTTCGGCTTTTCTCTACTGTCTCGATTATTTTAAAATCAAAATTATGAAGATTTTATAAAAGAGCAGCTATGATTAATTGTTTTATTGATTAAGCTAAGACCTGGGCTGACGTTTGGGTCACGTATGAGACTATCTTCAGAGCTATCAAACAACTGGTTCAAAGAATACATCAATAATTTAGTTTCTTTTTTTTCTTACCATTCATTACGATTACAGAAATTATATAAAATAAAGAAAAAAATAAATCTTTTGTTAGTAAATAATAAAAATGAATGAACATTAAAAGGTAACTAATTAATACATTATTCTTTGTATCAGCTTGTTTAATAGTTCTGAAGATGCTCACATACATGACCGAAACGTACTCCTGTCCTGAGTTTATTCAATAAACACAGGATCTGAGGTAACAAAACATAGGTTTCATATTAAAAGATTTACATAAACATAATATTGCATCAGAGTATAATTACTTACAAATAGAAAAGTCAGAAGCTTAAATTGATATAGCTTGTCATATAAAGATAAACAAATAAATACTGATGATATATCTTATTTCATATCTTTATATGACAAACTATATCAATCTAATCTTATGACTTTTCTATCTGTAGTAATTATATGATGCAATATTATGTTTATGTAAATCTTTTTAATATATGAATAAATGTTTGTTGAGCACAGTTCCTGATGATGAGCGCGATCGAGCGTTCGAAACGTCGGCAGAGATAATTGAAAATTTTTTTTGTTGACTGCCTATTCATCATCCCTTGAATATGCATTATTCTTTGTATCCGCTTCTGAAGATGTTTCCATATATGTCCGAATGTCGTCACCCCAGCCCTGAGGTCAATAAACAAATAAACATAGATGTCATTTTTCAAATTTTTAAATCAAAATTATAAAGATTTTATAAAAATAGCCGAGCAGCTTTGATTGATTGAGTTATACATCGATCTTCATAACTATGAATTTAATTGAACACTATAGTAATTGTTCATCTTATTAACTAAAGTAGTTGTTAATTTTATCCCGACTAATCAATTCATTAATTTCAGAATTATTGTAAAATAACATTTCTATCTTCAGTTAACGTTTAAAGTGGACGTCAACATTTATAAATTTATTGTCCCCGAAGAACTGTATTTTTGCTCAAGAACGTAAACTCTTCTATCAGAGCTTTCTTCATTCCTTTTGATTAACCTTCTACAAACAAAAATGAATTTCTTACTAAACTATGAAATTTATTTTTATTGAAAACTTTAGAACCCCATGGGATCAACTTCTCTAAATAATTTGGTCTGGTTTCGTTCTATAATGCCTCGTTTGAACTAATTACGTTCTCTTCCCTTTAGGCAACCGCAATTCTATTCAAAGGAAATTCAATTTAATCCGCAGTATAGCGCATATCCGATTGGACAAACCCTCGAAATTTGTTTCTATTTCGATTCTTCGATTAAGAATATACATAGGGGAATCCCTCAGAGCTCATTTCTCTTACCTATATGAATATGTTAATATATAGAGAGAGAAAGTATTCATGTCAAAAATTCGATCAGATTTTGATGGATATACACGTTTTGATGTCCCCTGAATCCAAAAAAGTGGTTTTCGCGACATGGTCTCTGTGTGTCTGTATCCAAATTAAAGCATGAATAAATTCAGCTAGGAGGTTGAAATTTTATATTTAATTTAGGCACCTCCCTAGGGCGTGAAAATAAGCTTTTGAACAAAATCGGTCAAAAACTAGTAGTACTTTAGTGATGCACTTTTTCAGTTTTTTTTTTTTTCGATTTTCTCAAAATTCGCTACACGTTTTGTTATTCATAAATCATTTATTCTTTAGATTCTCTTTAAAATCTATATTCTCTTTTTTTCATTGAAATCTTCTGAAGTCCACTTTACTCTTGTACTTCATAGGAAATATAGGAGAATTGGTTGCTATGGTAACAAAATATAAATATTTTCCCAAGTTGATAAATTTTACATCGTGAATTCAAATGTGCCATATTGTAGGAAACTAAATATATGCCGACACAAAAAATCTGGTGTGACAAGCACAGAACACAACTTTCGATTACCGAGGGTAAGAGAAAGTTGTGTGCTGTGCGACAGTCACACCAGATTTTTATCATAAAATTCCTTTTTGAAGTGACTTTGAATACAACAATTATTTTAATTAAAAATCTTCCGCATTTTCTTTAATGATTCCAAAACCTAAATATTTATTGGTTAAAAAAAAAAATCGATCTAACATTTTAATTGAAAAATTATTCTCTGAACTTTTAAACAAAGTGTTAAAAGTGACTCTCTCCTCAAGAGAATCTACAAAAGCAATTAGGTCTGAGCTTGAAGTGACTCTCTAAAATCCAACTTTTTTTTTTTTTATTCTCCCTCATGAGAGGATAATTCAAGCACCTCTGAGAGGAAAAAATATTTTCTTTCAATGCTTTATTTTATAAATAAATACAAAAAAAAAAAAGTTTTAACAATTTTATGCTTGAAACGCCTTTAATTAAATATAAATAACTCTGATTAAAAAAAGACCTAAATTAAAAATACCCTGTTTATAAAGTTGTTTATTAAAAGGATATTTTTAGTTTACTTTTTTTTACTTTCTCTTACCTCTGTATATGTTAATATATATAGAGAGAGAAAGTATTGGATTCAAGTAAAAAATTCAATGTCGAGATTTTGACGGATATAAACGTTTTGAGGTGAAAATACAAAAAAATGATTTTCGAAAAAAAGTGGAGTTAGACACTTTTCTACTGAGAGCGTCGATTTGTAATCGCCAAACCTAAAAAATAAATAGGAACTCGATTATCGCACTGAAGTCCGGTTAATCGACCTTCATTCCTTAATCTGTTATAAAGAAATATAGACTATTATAATTTTATTTTGCCTTTTCGGCATCTTAGGCAATATTTAAACCAGATAACCCGAGTGTCATATTTTCAACAATGGTCCGATCGATATCTGTTGGATTCGTTTAGGGACTTTTGTTATATCATCTAATTAGATTAGAGTCATTTAGTCTCGGTGTCTTCGTTAAGTCTTCATTTAACTATTATTATTTCTATTAATTTCAAAATAGAAATCCACATTGACATAATAATCAAAAATTTTATTTGACCTGAGATATACCCCTATTCCGATATATATATCATAATTGATTTGAATGAGGGTATGTTCAGCCAAATAAAAGCCTTTCGATCCCGGAGACGTTTCGAGATCGATAAGCATAAAGGCTTTTTATTTGGCTGACTTGCCCTCATTCAAATCAACTATATTCAGAGCCACCAAATTCCCATTCATTTATATCATAAACCAAGTTTGAAGTTGGGGCAAAAGAAAAAAAACTGTAGATTACCAAAACAAAATATAAAATCGTCTCTATATTCAAAAATAAAATTCTTATTATTATAGACAGGAGAAGGAGCAGGTGCAGCCAAAAAACAAAAGCCTCCGATTTAATACAATTTAATGAGACGTTTCGGGTGAATTTCATCTACCCATCTTGCCCTATTGACCAACTTCGGGACTTTTAACAATTTTGAAGGACTGAAGATGGGTAGATGAAATTCACCCGAAACGTCTCATTAAATTATATTAAATCGGAGGCTTTTGTTTTTTGGCTGCACTGCTCCTTCTCCTGTTTATAGAAAAACAGCCACCGACTTCATTGAATTCTTATTATTATCATTAAAGAAATCCCTGAAATGGAGAAAAAAGCAGCCAGGTAGGTAAGTCTCTATTATTAAATCAAACTCCTTTATTACAAAACGTTTCGGGCAATTTTATTGGGCCATCTTCAGTTGTATAAAATTATTTACATTGACGTTAATAAACTAAATTCGATTTAATAATATTTTTCTTTTTAAATATTCAACATTGTTTTTATAAATACAGTTGTTAATACGTCTGTCCTTAAGCCATTCATTTACATTAGCCTATGTATAAAACAATGCAAATATATTTGAAAATACAGTAGAGAAGCGAATTTCAAAAAGTATAAAAAAAATTTTTTATTAACTTCGGAATTCGCTTCTTTACAAGATCCATCATATTTTCAAATATATATGCATTGTTTTTTCATAGGATATAGCAAATGACTGGACCTATTAACAACTCTATTCCTTAAAAACTACAACACTGAATAATGTAATTTTTTTTTCTTTGATTGAATACTTAACTAATTAACGTCACTATAAATAATTTGTTGTTTAGCTTATACAAATGAAAATGACACTAATAAAATTAGCCGAAACGTTTTATAATAAATGAGTTTGATTTAACAATAGAGGCTTCCTATCTTCCTACCTGGCTGCTTTCCTTTTCTTTGTTTATCATAGAAAAACCTACTGTACCTATAAAAATGATATTATATTTCAATATTGATTAAAATTTAAGTAATATTTTGACAACTGAAAAAATGGGCTCACAGAAAATTGTTTTGGTTCTGTAAAGAGTTGGTTAGAAAAGTTTTTTTTTTCTTGGATACGTCTAGAGATGAGTGAGTGACGAGTCGGTTGCCTGCCCTCCAGGCGGCGAAACAATAAGTGCGTTTCAATTCCCAAACGTAACTTTTCTCAATCGATTTTTTAAAAGTCCTACACATCTTACATAAGCTGATATCTAACATTATTTGGGACGAAATTTCTCATCTCTATTTAAATTAATATCTCGCCACATTTTTTTATTTAGTCTTCTAAATATTTATACCATGTTTAACAAATATACTTTTTTGTAAATGTTTCCAAGGATCTTTTTTTTTCATCACTTTTATAAGATTCATGTTGAAAATATTTGTTTCTTGATCCAAAAATCTGACAATTAGAAAATAAAGGCCAAGCCAACATCTGACGTATACGAAGCTGACGTGTCAATGAATGAATTTAAAAAACGTGGAAGCAATCTTTTTATTTGTGAATGAAGGAATGAATGAATGAATAAATCACAAATAAGTTTGGCTCTCTTACTATATTTAATATAAATCGCCAATTTTTCTGTGAGTTATATACTTATCAACAAATCTAGATAACGAGATTTTAAATTTTGCATTGACACGATATAAAAATGAAAAATCAATAGGGAGCAAAACAAGAGGATATACTCCGGAAATTATATCATAGAAGAAATATTACTTATTGTTTTTTTTAGTCAAGATCGATTCCCAGCGATGCCTTGAATTAGAGTGGAGAAAAAAAAACTCTTCCATAAAAAATTTAAAGAAAATCTAATTTTTTTGATTCAAAATTATTTATTACTCTATTGTCATCCCCAGATCAAATCTGGTGTCGATCTGTCGTCCACAATCATTCGTCCAGATTGACTCTTTTTTTATAGAGAACCTTCGAATTAAGCCAAAACCCTCATTCTAACAAAAAATCATTTCCCGTCCCACCCCAATTTTGTTTCTTCATCCTTTATATTTTTTTTTTTTTTTTGTTGCCCCTCCCCTCACCCCTCTTGATTAATTAATTTAACCACGAGTTAATATCGTTAAGTTCTTGCATCGGTCTATCACATTCTGCGAGTTTGAAATACTTTTATTTTTTATAAATTTATAACTTTCACTCTTCATATTAGTAAAATTATTATTTTACAAAATGTTTGTACTTTTCTTGGAACGCTTGTGACAAATAGGAAAAAAAGATGAAGAAAGTAGAAACTAGTGGTCTAGACTTGCCGGTCGATACTTGGCATTTGAAAGAGTCGACCCTTTTGTTGATCAACATTGCCATAGGATTTTGGGCAATTGGCGGACCAAACCAGAGAACTATCGACCGTTGAGAACCGACACGCACGCGTGTAGGCGTGCGATGACGTCACGCTAACGATCGTCGCGACGCCCGGGGCGTTGCGTGCGCAGCCCAAAAAGCCCACGCTAGGGAAAACGGAAAACGCTGCTGCAGTTGGGTCCAGCATCTTGACAGACTCACGACCCCATTCATTGTGAGTCTCTATCTATTAACACACATCGACTAGACAACTCCAATCATTGACGGCAACGGCGACGACGACGACTTGTTGAGCCATGAGCGGCGTTGGTTTTCTTGCCGCTGTTGGCAAGACCTTCGCACCTGGGTCACGACGCCGTAAACGTGGTGAAAAAACACAACCAAGACTTGAACTACCGTCAGAAGTCGAGGGAGCAGTAGCCGGGGTCTCATCTTGTGAAGCAGCGCCGCCGATAACACCCCCAGCTGCTTTTCTACCACCTAATCATCGGAAACATCGGCAGCTGGCAGCTGAAGCAGTTGCACTCGCTCAAGGTCCTACTTTATCAAATTTTATGGAAAATGAAGCACACACATTGACACTTGGAAATTTATTAATCCATCATCATCATCATCATCATCAACAAACATTATCCGCTTATGTCAAAAACCTTGAGCGGATAATGTTTTTAAAACTCTACATATGAAGATCAATAGTATCAAAATTTGGCTACTGTTCAACTTGATCAATCTCTTATTGCATTAGACATTTTAATTAAAAAAGCAATCCATCAATCTAAATCTTCCTCCCACTTGTTTCGACATTATTATTTAATTATTTTTCATCATACTAATTATATTATTAAGCACCAACTATTCACCTCACTTGAAAACACCGAGCACAAATTCCATCTGGTTTATTATTTGGAAATTCAATCTCATTTTCAATTAGGGAAGCATTTAATGGAATCTCAAATATGCAAGGTCGCTCGGAAAAAAAAGAGAAAGAGAGACTGGATTGTTTTGAACTTGAACTTGAATTCACTCTTAAAATGTTCGTTATCCTATTTCGTTTTTGTTATTAATGTTTAAAAGATTTGCGAGGTCATTCGCTATTCCTGGCATCGGCATCCACCTCCAAATAATTACTCACCTGATTTTTCGTACACTTGAAAATGCTTTTATAACATTAAACTAGAAAAAGAAAAAAAAATCTGGTGTGACTGGTCGCACAGCACACAACTTTCTCTTACCTTCTGTAATCAAAAGTTGTGTTCTGTGCGACCAGTCACACCAGATTTTTTGTGTCGAGATATATTTAGTTTCCGCCGATATACGTATTAGAATTCAAGATGTAAAATCTATAATCATGGGAAAAAATTTATATTTTGTTACCAGGGCAACCATTTCTCCTATCTTTCATAGGAAGTACAGTAAAATGTGCTTCAAAAGATGTCAAGAGCAAAATGAGAATATACATTTTAAAGAGCACTAAAAAATAATTGATTTATGAATTTTTAACAAAATCGTTGGGATGAATTTTGAGAAAATAGAAAAAAAACTGAAAAAGTACATCAGTAAAGTACTAGTACTTTTTGGCCGATTTTGTTTAAAAGCTTCGTATCACGTCCCGGGTGTACCTAATTTAAATATAAAATTTCAACCTCCTATTGGGGTCCAGGCAAATATATTTATACCATTTGGTATCTAAATGATTTAAATAAATTTATTGGTCTGCCTGGGGTCCGAACCCACTCCCCTTGGCTTTTAGATTGACATGCCAACATCTCTAACCTCTCTACTAAGGGGGAGAAGGGTTATAGTTGCTATCGATTTTAAATACTATAATGTACATTTTTGGCGGACATTATAACTAGTTTTAAATATTTTTTATGGTTTGAATTTTTCTCGAACCCATTTCCCCACATTGTCTTATTATTTAGAATACCGTATATGATTCAAAAGCCAATTCTACTTAAAATGAAAGGATTCTAGATTTATATATAAAGTTTGAAATTTATTGAAACGACTCTATCGGCCACGGAACTAACTTTATGGCGCACCTTTATTCCTTTATTTCTTGACATGGCAATTCGCCAAATAGCCAAAATTTCTATTAAAGTCACTCTTTAATAATACTCCCTGGTCTTGATAATAAACCGCCATGATATTAATTTTAAATATTATTATTCGACGATAAATGAAAATTATCACCTTCTTTATATATTATCCAATTCAAAGAAGGCTATTTTGTACCAGAAATTTTGTTTTCCCATTAGTTATGTCGTCGATAGAAATGTTAACTACACAAATATGCTATGAGATATGATATCATATTCGATAGTTTACATTTTTATTGACGATCTAGTCTCTTTATTCCGTACTAAAATATTGTTGTCTTAACTGCACTCATAATGTGTCACCGAAATTAAGAGTTGAAAGAAAGGGCGTTTAGAGATCTTGATTTATTAGAAAATTTAAACAAATCTTGAGCTAAATTTGGCTTTACCGTAGAAATTAATCAAATGATTAGAGACCTATTCCCGTCTCATCTACAGGATTAAGGACTTAATTTACTAATTAAATAGACACAAATAGCTAATCCATTGAAGGCCCTTATCTTCATTTACTTGTCCAAAAAGTTTGGGATAAAAAACTCGTTTCTAACATAATTAGCGGTCACACTTTTTTTGGTGATAAAATCGTGAAATGCTAATCAATCACTTGCCAGACATTTTGCAAGAAGAGTGAGGAGAATGAAAGCCTTATTCACTCAACTTGGACACTTGCTCTCTTAACTTTCGTGATTATTCATCAATTTAAATATAATATTTTATAATACTAAATTAATTAGCATCTTAATAAATTTAGTATTGCGAACCTTCGTACAGAACTTCACATACTTATTTACAAACAACAATTGAATCTGCCTATTCACCGTTTTGTTTATGGTTGCGAACCTGCTAACATGTCCGCAAAAACTCCCTTTGATGTTTACAAAAACCTTGCGACTGGTGAATCAAAGCTGACGAACATATTCCCGTCCAAAGAGTGTTCATTTCGTTGTTCTGCTCGTGGTTTGGGTTATTTTTCATGTCTTGCTTAAAGCTTGAGCCGAAATATGAACAGAACAACAAACTGAACATTCTTTTGGACCCCAGATGCCTTTAGAATCTATTTGAACCCGTTCAGATTAATTGATTTAGACTTTAGTGATTATTATTATTAGAAATAGAGGACATTTCTTTGGCCTAAATAGTGGTTTATTTTAACTAATAATAATACAAAAACTGTTATTAATTTCAATAAAATACCAAAGTTTCGGCTGCTAATTCTGCAGCCGCCATCAGGTATATGCATTCACTTTGAACAATGAACATTTAGTGTTAGTTTAGTTGTAATTAACAACACTTTTTGTACTATTATTTGCTAAAATAAACCATGACTTAATCTTATGGAGAAACGTCGTCCAATTCACAGAAGAATGAAGAAAAAAAGGACTTAATTCAGCCCAACAATTATTTATTTCCATTGTCTACGTTTAGAGAACTATACGTATAGGTCTATAGGACATGTCCCCTATTGTAGACATCTGAAATAAATAATTGTTGATCTGAATTAAGACCTTTCTTCTTCACTCTTCTGTAAATCACGATTTATGCCAAAAAAATGTCCTTTATTTCTGAAAACAATCGTGAAAGTCTAAATCAATTAATCTGAAAGGGTTCAAATCTGTTTTTAAGGAAATTGTGGTCTGCCATAAAAATAGTTCGCTTGTTTTTACTTTCTCCTACCTCTATATATTTATGTTAAAATATATAAAGGGAAAGTATTGGATTCATGTCAAAAATTCAATCTCGAGATTTTGATGGATATACACGTTTTGAGGTCCCCTGAATCCAAAATATTGGTTTTCGCAACATGGTCTGTCTGTGAACAAAATATCTCAAGATATTAGGAGGTGGAAATTTTATATTTAAGTTAGGCGCACCCCCCCCCCCCCCCGAACGTAACACGAAGCTTTTGAACAAAATCTGCCTTTTCAGTTTTTTTCGATTTTCTCAAAATTCGCTCTAACGTTTTTGATTAAAATTCAAAAATCAATTATTTATACATTTTACATCTTGAATTCTAATATATCGGCGGAACTAAATATATCTCGACACTAAAAAATCTGGTGCCAAGAGCCTTAACAAGCGTAAGAGAAAGTTGCGTGCTGTGCGACCATCACACCAGATTTTTTTTTCTTCAAACATCAAACGTGTTCGCAGTTTTGGACGTGAATACTTTCATACTTATTTGTAAATAAGTATTAGAACAGCACACATTTCATTCGTTGTTCAGCTCGGCGAAATTAATATCCATTCTTCGTCCGTTTGTTTATAGATTTTAATTGTTTTGTTCGTTAACCGGCGCGATGTTCAGATCTGAAAATAACTTGATAAGGTGAAGGAATAGGGTATATGTAACGTCTTTATTAAAGATGGTCCTGCAGAAAGAGCTTTTACCAAAAAACTATATTTCTCAAGAATATTTTTTTTATCAAATTAAGTAAATTGAAATAATTTCCATTTTATATATCCTCTACTTAAGCAATATCTTTTTACTCTTTTCAATGAAATATAATAACGCTAGCTAAAATATTCAAACTTGTTTAAAAGTTTTTTTTTTTTTTTTAATATTCAATAATCATTTCATTGAATAGATGTTATACTTTGGAAATTTGTTTATTAACTTTTAATCCTTTTAAAATAAGGTAAATATTTCTTTTTATATTATAAATCGCCTTCGTGTTTATTCTAATGCCTTTTGATGCTAAAATATTCCCTCTTTCAATAATTTTTAACAAAACTTGTCATTTTATAATCATCATCATCATCACCTTGCCTCTATGGAATTAAATTTTATGAGTTTTTTTTTTTTTTTTTTTAATAAAAATAAAACTTTTTAATTAATTAACAGAACACAAACAACGCTTGTTAAACAAATGATGATTCTGACACTCGACTTTTACTTCACGAATTATTTATTTATCAAATCTTCTTTTTAATTAACTTAAATTGTTCTTTTTATTACATTTGCCGAATTGCAATCGATTATTTATGTTTTCAGTATTTTTTCGAAATTTAGGGAGAGATCCTAAATAAGGGTCAAACTTATTTAGACTCCTTCTCCAAAATTTGTTTAATGAAGTGATAATTATTTTATTAAATATAAAATTTAAAGTTTACATCATCTGAGAGAACACTGATAGAGGAAATCTCTTTTGGGCATTCGATTCCCTTTACTATCTGTCTAAAAAGCAATTTGAATTTTTTTTTAATTGAAATAATTTCTAAATACAGTAGTTTAAAGTATTGTTAACACTTTTCCACCAATAAATTGGTATAATAATATAATTTTATTATTATTTAACCTATAAAAAATAGTTTAAATCTCGGTGTTTACATGTGATTCAAATATTTATTTTGAATATATAAAAGCGTTTATTTTCGTGCTCAATTATTTGTTTTTATTAATATGTTTAATGTATGTAAGCATTAATTACATAATATGATTTCTAATATGTTATTTTTATAGCTCTCCAGAGTGCACTTCATCGTCATCGCACTCGATGTTTGATATTAAAACAAAGTAGGAGCATTAATGAAATTAGAATACCTTACTAATAATTTTGCTAAATTGTTAAATAAATTCAATAATATTTAATTTCTTTAAAAAAGTAGCTCACAAGTGGGTGAAACGAACCTTAATATTTTTATTAGGATTATACATAAATAAATTCCCAAGCATAAATAAATAAAATTCATATTTACGACTAGCTTACAATCGCTTCGCTTCGCTCGCTCCTTGTAAGCTAGTTTCCAATGAGTAAACTATTGAATTGATTTATTAACTGGATCCGAGCTATAAATGTGTTGAGGCTAGTCGCGTCGATAGCTGCCTTATTCTTGTTCCATGGTCATTACTCAAGAATCCCAATATGCTGAGCTTTTTCTCACTAGCCCAACCTGACTGGAGGGAATGCAACGTTTCATATCACGTCAGGGACATGAACTTGTTCTTTCTACATAAGGAAGTTTCACTTCAAAAAACAAATGCTTTCACCATCTTCGGGAACATAAATTTATTACTTCTCTTTTCTCTCCAAAATCACTGCGAAGCAAGCACGAGATTCCCGAGCCAAGACTCGTATTTTTCTGCTTTTACTATTCCAGTATCGTCCCAATTGCTGAACCGACTTTATTCTTTTCTCAGCTATTATCTGTTATCTGTATTTATAATTCAATTCCGTATCATTATTTAAAGTATATAATTACGAATGGTTATTGTTTATTTAGTTATTTAATACTTGTGTTTAGTCACGTAGTCAGTCAGTATTGTGGTTCATTTAATCTGTGCCAAAGTGAATTTCTTGGCAAACGATCTATTGACCCTGTGCTCTGAGTAACTCAATTGCAATGCCCTGATGAAATCTATAATAATAAATAGACTTTATTGTCAAACACTTGGCGTTTTATCTGATTGAATTGAAGGGTCAAAAGGGAATCCCCTCTCCCCTTCAATCAATTTCCATTCACGGTTTCTATTAAGAGACCACCCAAATAAATAGCTTCCTTATCATCAATTCAATTTTTCAATTTTAAAATCAATTTAATATATACTGCAATATGAAAATCTATAAATTTATTTTGGTATCAGTAATTATATTTAAAAAAAAAGAATCGAAAATATTTTTATTATCCGTATACTTCCACAATTCATGAATGAACAAAAATATAATAAAAATTTAATTATAAATTTGAATACATTTTTGTAATACTCTACTACTGCTACTATCAATGGAGAATTTAGATAACATTTTTTCACATCAGATCGTCTAGGCCTAGGTCTGCCATCAGTTATAATCATCTATGAAGATAGTCACTATTATTGCTTTGGACTGTGATGAAATTGAACTTATAAGAAATAAATGCTAATATGTGTTCCCGTGCCATCACGATCTTTCTGCTATATTCACCAACAAATATGCTGAAAAATATTATTAAAATAATTAGAATTATTTAATAATATATGAAAAGCATTTCGACTCTTAAAACTTCTAAGTTCATTCTTAACCTCTTTTTTTCAAGTTTCTATCTTCAGACTAGATAGCCTGTTTCATTTTTATTTTTAATTGTTGTGCAAAAATCATGAAGAAAGAAAGTGAGGACACCAAAAAATAAACTCAATATTATGTGAAGTTCAGAGTTTTAAAAAGTTTTCAAACCAAACAATATATAAGGGAAGATTTAACATCAGCAAATAGAACCATTCAAATAATATTAAACCCAACAGTCAAAATAGAAGTTGATGGCGAAATCTAGGCCAAGTGTCAAATGCAAATGATTCTATAAATTTAATAGAAAGACAGATTGAAAATGTTTTTTTTTTTTTCGATTCCAAATCGTCATCTCATTTGCGAAAATTTTATAAAAGAAAAAATAAAGGTAAGATAAGATAAAATTTCCTCCCCGATTTATGATTTTTTTTACCGGCCCTCAAAAACTATTTTATTCAATTAAAATAATTATTTTCCAAATCTTATTGGGAACATTTTTGTATTGTTGCTCACTTAAGTCAAGTTCACGTAACAATAACCTCTTCATATTATTACGTAATAAAGTGCAATGAACTATCAATGTTAGATCGAGTTTACTAGAATTAGATTTAAACTTGCACTTTATATTACGTCATTTTGATCAAGACACATTTATTAGTATTATTACCATAATACAGTTTTTCTTCATTAACATTTAATTAATTTCAACGCACGCCATATGACATTCCTATATATTTTTTTAATATTCACAGGTAACTCAATTTAACTCGCTTACGTTTTTAGAAATAAAAAAAACTATACAGGTTTCAAGTAAATGAATTCACTTGTAGTTTCTTTTTCCAAGTAAAACTTTAATATCACTTTAAAATTCAATTTCCTCAAAAGTTCTTGGAGAGTAAGAGATGCAGAAAGAAAAAAAAATTGTCAAAATTTATTTATCTTTTTGAAATATTCAAGTTGACATCTTAATATACTTCTTATTGAAAAATACATAATAATAGTCAAATTTTTAAAATCCCTTTTTTATTAACAATTAACAGAATTAAAAAAAAAAATTTTATTCAAAGCTTATAAATAAAATATTACTAAAAGTTCACACATGAATAAAAGTCTTGTCTTTTTAGAGAATAGACCGAGGGACTTTGGGATTTGCGTCTTTTATCAACACTCATGTATTGTTTGATTACTATCTCCAACTACCTAGAGAGTTGAATTTTTTATTTTTCAAATTTTTTTCTCAATTCCTAATAAATATTCTTTGGAATATTTTTTTTTTTTTGAAAAATCAATCTAATAAAACAAAATCTTAGAAAATGAAAATTCATTTATGAATATTAAATGGAGTGAATGATAATCGGGATGAAGGACATTGTCAACAAAAATTTAATTTTGAGCTTTATTCTTCACATATTCTTTTGGGAATAGTTCTTTCATAAACGACTATCTTTTTCAGTAATCCTAGGATTTTTGTGAGATAATTTCTTTTTTTTAACATTTTTATTATAACCTTCCCCCTTCTTTTTAATACTATTCAAATTTTTTGATTACATCATTAGTAAATTCTATGGCTCTTGACAGAATTATAATTTTTTTTTTTTAATTCTCGACATATTTATCAAGAATGTGTTTATTAAAGCTTTTGTAGTTTGAATTATTACTATTATTAGGAGAGTTTTTAATTAAAGACCACATTTTTGTATTAATTATTTATTAAAAATATATGAATACTGTACAACGTTTCGGCTGCTTATTCTGCAGCCGTTACCAAGTACTGTGCACTTGTACTTGATAACGCTGAAGAATAAGCAGTCGAAACGTTGTACAGTATTTATATATTTTTAATTAATACAAAAATAGTCTATATTCTCAACTCCTCAGGCTATATAGACGTTTTAAACGATTTAATTATATTGTCTGATATCCAATTGATTAAAATAAGTATTTATTAATCGTTAAGATGAAGAGAAAACACTCAAGTGGGAGGCCTCTATTGTTAAATCAAATTCCTTTAATACAAACATTTCTGCCAATTTTATTTTGCCATCTTCAGTTGTATGAGAGTTTTTAAAGAATAGAGTTGCTTAATACGTCTGTCCATAAGCCAGTCATTTACAATTGCCTATGTATATAACATTATAAATATATTTCAAATATATTTGAAAATAATAATGAAAAATGACTGGCTTATGGACAGAAGTAATAAACAAATTCATTAAAAACTCTTCAACTCTACAACTGAAGATGACACAAAATAAAATTGACCGAAACGTTTTGTATTAAAGGCATTTGATTTAATGTATTATCAGGCTGCTTGAAATTAATATACATCATTCTTTGTAGCTTATAATTAATTTCGGATTTTATTATTGTGTTTTTTTTTTTATTATTTTAGTTTATTTCGTTTTTTTCTCAGACAGCAAAAGATGTTAAGTGAAAGAGAATTTTATTCATTTAAAATGTTAATACTTATTCAGAAATTTCCATTTTAGACTCTCCTAAGAGACCACTATTTGTTTCTCTTTACCTAGTAATCTCCTGTTATTTCACGTTTGTTAGAATGTTTTGTATTCAATTGAATAGTAAATGTTTGCCTAAAGCACTGTAAATGAATTCATTCATTGTTGTACTAAAATCTATTTGACTAATTTCATAGAGATACAATAAATAATGTTCTCTTACAATTTAGTAAAGATTCATGTATAAACTTCTTTTACTGGTTATTAATTTTTAATAAGAGATGACTTGTTCTTAAACAAATTTTTCTTAAACCAAATGCAAATTTTTGAACAATTTTGTTATCATCATATCATCTTACTATAATATAAAGCGCTAGCGGCTGACTTCTTGTCCCTGTGTGTATGTGCCTGTCAGAGCGCTGTTTGGTCAGAAAAAAGGAAGTGGAGTTAGAGAGGAAAATTTAAAACTTTAAAATTTTGCAATTGCTTGCCCCCGCGTGGGGCGTAGTCTGAAGGCGGCCTTTACCACTTGTAATTAATAAAATACTTGTTTCATTACAACTGTGGTTTATTTGTAAAAATTACAACGTTTCGGCTACTCATTTTGTATGTAGCCTTTCTCAGGTACAATTAATAAACAATCTGTGACAATCTCATCACGGGGAATCAAGAAAACTTTTACAAATATCGAATCAAATCGAAGGGTTTTAAATTTAACAAAATTTTAAAACTGCTAATTACTTAAATTTATTTTCGCCTTAGTGAAATCTACGTTCGCTACTACAAATTTCGCTGTCATTTGGCTAGATCATATATAAAAACCCAAAATACAATTGTAATCTAAAATATCTTTAAAAAAATATTTTCCCTTTCAGTGCCAGTTAGTTAAGTGATAGGAGTAACTTTAACTTGGATGTTACATTTATCGAATGTTAAAAAATCTCGAAATCGACAAGATCGCAATACTTTCTCTCTATTATATACTGTATATAGATAAGAGAGAGAAAAAACTCAAAAACCTAATCCTTCTTTATATAATTAAATATTTATTAATTCATATATCCGAAAAAATAAGGGTGTGCCGCCAGGAGTCGAACCACGGATCCTCCAATTTGTACTCGGAGTACCCTAACCTAATTATGTAAATTTCCGTTTTGCGGCTCACATACGCGATATATATAATATCTTAAATATTATATATAATTTCTTATTTATTAACTAATCCTTCTTTCTGTAAAGTGGTTGAAATAGACTTTCCTTAAAAACATATCCTATTTGTACTTCCAACCCTAACCAAACAAATATAGAATTTATTTTATTTTTTGGGAGAGATTTAGGGCCTGAATTATCCTCCCAAACAGCACAAAATATTGCAGCAATATTGCATCAATATTGCAAATCTTGCATAAATTGCAGGAATATTGCATCAATATTGCAAATCTTGCAAAATATTAGCAACATTGCTCCAATATTGCAGTGGCAATATTCCAAGCTAGGAATATTGCAGTAACATTGCAGCATTATTGTTGCAATATTCTTGTCCGCCTTTTTGCAACATTGCAGAAATATTGCATCAATGTTGCTGCAATATTGTTAATATTGAGCAAGATTGGCAATATTGCTTTAACATTCCAGCAATATTTTGTGCTGTGTGGGCTCTCATCCCTATTATTGGAACTGAGATTATCTTTTATTTTCTTAATAGTCCGAATTTTTTTTCAACATCAGATCTTAATCTTCAGTATATCAACTTGGATTTTGTATTAATATGTTTGTTCTGTTTTGTGTTTCAGAGCTGAAAAAGGATAAGACTGACCCCTCGGCGAACGGGGGCGCTGTGTCGCCCTGTGGGGATCCGGGAGCAGGCGGCGGGCCGCACTGCCCTCCGGTTCCCATTCCGGGAGCCGGCTTTCGGCCTGAAAGGCCTTCGTCCCTCGGTGGTCCTGGCAAATTATCCCGCCGACTGCTTTGCTATCATAGTGAAATGTGTCCTCCACATGCCGGAGGCTCGCCACCTCGACAGGGTGGAGTAGCTACTGTAGCACCACACACCATCGGTGAGTAACAGACTACACCAAATACGCCATTGCTCTTTTATATACTCCTCCCTCCTCCAAGTGCCAAATTAAACTCGACATTATTTTACCTTCTTATATGAATATTTTCACTTTGAAATTTTTTTTTATATTTACAGCCCCTCTCCCTTCTCCCTGATTTTGGTGGTTAATATTAAAAATCCCGTAGGAAACCCTACTTCATACAGAACAAGAGAGAATCTTAAAAAAGTAATTGAATTTTATATTTTTCACATATAAGAAGGTAATCAGACAATCATATATAAATTCCAAAGAAAATGCGAGTTGCCTTTGAAATTAGAAATCCTCTTGTTTTATTGTTAGTGTTAGAATTGATTGATTCAATGTCAAAATAATAGTTAACATATACTTGTTTGTATTTATTTATTATTATTAATTTATTAATGTTTGTTAATGCGCTGTCCTGAATGTTTTAATGTTTGTATATAACCAACGTGTTTTTTTTTCCTTTTGGGGAAAATTTGATATTAATACTTTTTTGTTTTTTAATAAATAAACAAATTAAAATTTAAAATAATCAAGGTAGGTAAAAATAATAATTTTGAACGATTCAAATTTAATTATTCAAAATTATTGCAATATTTATTAATAAATGAAATTTTACCTGTAAGAAATGTGTGATATAAATATTTTTTTTCGAACTGGTAAACGAAAAAGAGAAATAATTTTAACTTAACTGAAGGCGTTGCAATTTCATTATTCAAATTTCAAAGCAAAAAGTTTTTAGCCTAAAAAAATTTCAGGGAGGTTCACATACGGTTTGGGAGTTCAAATACCCGTTTGTTGAACAGGATCGCGATACTTTTGGATTTAAATCCGAAGATCCAATCCAATCAGGGATTTTTGGATCTGGATCGAAATCCTTTTTTTTTTGGAGGATCTTGGATCTGGGCCGCTATGCAAATCGAAAGGGGGGGGGTGAATTTAAGGATTTGGAAATCATTTTTGCTCTCTGGATCGGATCGCTAATCATTTTCGAAGGATTAGTTTTTTGTAATTATTTTCAAAGAATTGCCCATCCTTTAAAACTTTTTATATATATTTCATCCAAACGTCTAAAAATGTGCAAATTCAGCCTAAGACTTTGATTTTAATTCAGCAATTTTATTAGAAAATGGACCGCAGATTCGGATCGCCTGAGGGATTTGGATTTGTGGATTGGAACAGCGATTCTTTTTCGAAACCGGATCGGCTGAGCTTGTCGGATCGCAGGATCGGATCGATAATCCTTTTGCAGCAGCCGGATCGGATCGTCCGAACTGCCCGGATCTGTGGATCGGATTTTTTTAAGGATTTTGCTCATCCCTGGTCTCAAGTCTTCACCCTTATATTATATCTTCCGAAAGAGATAGAGGAAATTTCTAACCCTTGCCATTATAGATCTACGAATTTGACACCAATAACTGAACCTGGCGCATATTTTATGGTCCTTGTGCTTTTTCAAAAAGAAAAATTAATTGACACATACAGTATTTAACATGAAATTTTTTTACAAATTTAAAAATCATATTAATAAATTCGACTGCCCGTTTTATTATATTACCTGTTCTATATAAATTCATTCGTTTTTTTTTTTCACTGGAAGATAGGCAATCCAAATGACAATTGCGCTATTAAATTGTTCGATTAAGCTCTAGCGAAATTTAACTCTTGGTTAACTCTAGACAGTGCTGGATTAAACAATATAGAGGCCCTTAGACCGTCGAAATTTCCCCCCCAAAAAAAAAATGTTCAAAATGTCCTCCCTGGGCTAGTGGAAAAAATCGAAATTTATATACATTTTAAAAATTTTCATAAAGAATTATCCATTCAATAAAACATAATTTTAAAATATGTTTATAAAGGTAGGGGGGAGGCAAATCTTCAAAATTGAGTTCGCACCTCTCCCCTTGATCTCATCCATGAAAAATAATTATATATAGACTACTCCCCTGCGATGCTTGCCACTTTTTACCTTTTTAGGAGTCGCGAGTTCGCATCCGCTACAAAAATTAATATCAATTGAATTGGCTACCAATCAATTAAAATAAAATTTAATAATTATGGACGGGGTCTATCTTAAATGGCCTCAGATGTCGAAAAATAGTTTAAAAAATAAAATCTAATGTTGCGGGGCCCCTAAAGCGTGGGGCTCATAGGCGATCGCCTACTCCGCATAATGGGTAATCCGGCACTGACTCTAGAGTGCACTAAAGGAATTAGGGGCTTTGATGTCTACATGACAGAAAAGTAATTAAATAAAAATCAAAACCATAAATTTGAAACCAGGCCGTCGAGAGGGTGCTCCGACTGTTGAGATACAGCATTAGTACAGGGAAATTAGAAAATTATTCATTATCAAATTTTTTAAATCTTAAATCGCACTAAGAATTTAAAAAAAAAATAGTAAATCGATTTCAAAAGTATATAAAACGACTCTTTATAAAAATTCTTTTGATATTCCAGTTTTGATAGTATTAATAAATATGCCACTAACTATATAAAAGACTGAAGTTGAAATGAAAATGAAAACAAATAAAGAGGAGGAAAGGAATGACAGGGGAAACATCAAAGTGGATTCATTTAGAAGAGAGCATCAATGAATGAAAGACAATAGAAAATAACTATTAAAGGGATATATCGTTTAACCATCAGTACTAATGAAAATATTTAACCTATTTATGAGACAAACTGTGGAAATTTTGTTTTCATAATTTACAAATTTGTTATTTTGTTCTTAAAAAGTGAGGTTCCTTTTCACATATAATCTCCTTCAATAGTAGCTCATGATATTTTCATTTCTTCACAAACAGTCCAAATAGTCTTCAATATTTCGTGGAAAATATAAGTTACGAGATGCAGGTGTTTTGCAGATTAGAAGAAAAAAAAACAATTTTTGTGTAGAATTGTTCATTAATTATCCAAGACCGGACAACTGCATTGCACAACAAAATTAACTAATATATTGAAGGCATTTGCCCTATCTTAAATTTAAAAAAAATACAACATTTTTAATAATTTATTACCTTTTCATAACTCTAATATAAATGATTTTTACTACAACAGTTCACTATCCAACTGTTTTGATAATTTTACAAAATTCATAAAATCCTCTGATTTTTGTGAAATTTCAAAATTTCAAGTGTAATTGCACTAGCTGGAGTTTAGGTATAACTTTTTTTTTCTTTGTTTCATTTTAATTACCTATCATAGAGGCAAGTTTTTTTCAGACATTTGTGTATGTCTGTGGTAATATTTTTCATCAAGGAAAACTCAAAATTGTTTTGAAATTTTGCACACATAAACTAGGGGTAGGGGCCAAGAAAGCTTTTGGTAACATCGGATAATTAGGGGGAGACCAATATTTTTTTCTTACATAACTTATAATTTTTTTTTACATATTCAGAAACTAGACATTCTCCTGAGTAAAATGATATATAATATTAGTACCCTGTTAAAAATTTGTTAAAAAACTATAAATTGCGCAAGTCAATTGTCAGTAATGATTGATCCTGCAAAAAAAGAACAAATTTGCTTTTTCCTTCTAATGCAAAACACCTAAATTTCTTTTTTCTCGAGATATTTTGATTCCTATATCTTTTGTTATATCGATCAGGGATCTCCAAACTATCTTTGACCTGCGTGGTACAATCTGATATTATCCGGCCCATTAGCCATTTCATAAAATAAATAAATCCTATCTTCATAAGCTTTTTAATCATTTTTTTTTTTTTATTTCGCGTAATGATTTTGTCGATTAAGTGTTTCTTTCCCTTCTGTTATTTCAAATAGTAACTATTAAATATTTGTTAATGGAGAATAATGATTTTGCTAATTGAGTATTTTGCTGAAATCTATATAGAGAATAGATTAATTTAAATTTAGATAATTATTATAATTAACAAATACATTTAGACATCTCCTCGGTTTAATTAAAATTACATTCAAATTAAATAATAATTAGCCTAGTAAAAAAAAAATTTATTTTTACGTGAGGAAACATTGATTGGAAAAAAATTTCTTCAAGACTATTTATCATTTTTTATCAGGGAATGTCAATTTCTCTGTCAAAGGGCAAAACTGGAATGGCCTTAAAGCAAGATCACGCAGCAGACTCCCTTTCAAATCGATTGCCGTCATGGACAGACACACACATTTCTTATTCACTCCCAATAACATACGTTTTTTTAAAGTGGTTTTAAGAAGGGAGATTTTTTTAAGAGGAAAAATTTCAAATCAACATTATCATATCAGAAATATATTAAGCTACATATTTATTTGTGAAATAATATTGAAATTTCATATAATAGAATCAGGACTCAAACTCGCGCTTGAAATTTCTCAAATAAATAAATAAATAAATACAGTGGAACCTCGCTTATTCAGCATAATTTGTTCCAGAATTATACTCGTAAAGCGAAACCCTCGTTATGCGAAACAATAACATTTTCCTGCCCCCCCCCCCCCTCCCCTTCTTCATGACACAGACTGATGTATCAAGCGCAATCCGGGTCTTCCCCTCTCATCGCCACTCGTTATGCGAAACGTCGCTCGATAAGCAAGTCATTCTTTTACAATTACTCGTTATGAGAGGTGCTTGCTAAGCCGAGGTTCTACTCAGCGGCGTAACTAGCCTTTGAGGGCGGAGGAGGCGAAGCTCAACTGGGGCGCCGTTTTTCGTTCGATCTTTTTTTTTGTGTTCGAATCTCGTTCGATCTTTTTTTTGTAATTTTTCTCCGGATTTGTGATATAAAATGATTTTATTATGAAATTTCAAAAAAAAAAATATCCGAAGATTTTGGGAAAAAGCCGAAAATCCGGAGGCGTGAGGGGCGTCAAAAGCTTGATGCGCCTGGGGTGGGGCGAACGCCCCCCTCCCTTCGCCCCCACCTGGATACGCTACTGGTTCTACTGTATACAAAACATTACAAAGATTAAAGCTTTTGGGTTTCAATTCTCACGACTTCTTTATGTAGAAAACTTTTCGAACCAAAGGCTGATACAGGGGGGAGTTAAGGGGGTAATTACCCCCCCCCCCGAAATTTCTGAAAAATATTTTTCTTCATTACTTAAAAATTTGATTTGTATATATATTCTGGTAAACAAGTATAAAATGCACAACAATAACGTTCCCAAAAAAAAATTTTGGGGCCCCCCTAACCCCCCCCGGGCCCCCCTTCCCTGACACAGACTGATGTCAATCCCGGACTTCTCTTCTCGCCACTCGTTATGCGAAACCTCGCAAACATTTTTATAATTTGTTTTGATTGTTATGTGAATTACTCGTTATTAGAGGTGCTCGCTAAGCGAGGTTTTACTGTATGCTGCGAATCAAACTCGAACCACAGCCATATATTATTTTCTGAAATATATTCCAGCTGCTTTAGAATATCTGGAAACGGAATGGTGCAAGTTCAAATACTGACCATGCTCTTTTTAATTTTTTTTTTTATTTTAATAAATCAAAGAAAATTTTATCCTCTCTCATTTTAAACAATTCGTGTTTTTATAATTATTTTATTCTACATTTAGTTGTGAGGAAAACACAATTTACTAAGGAAATAAAAAAAGAAACAAGAAATATTATTATGTAATATACGAATTTTATTTTGAAAGAAAGAAAAAAAAAGAAGCAGATATGAAGAAATATATTATCAAATAATATTGGAGAAAAAATATTCAATATAAGAAAGATTATCAAAAGATGAATAGTAATAGAAAGTTTCAATCATTTTTTTTTTCAACTTTAATATAAAAGAAACATTCTTTTTAAAAATGAAATTTTTTTTCACGTTTACCTCAATGATGAATGAATCTTATGTTATTAAATTTTCTTTTATTTAGCTTATATTGGACTCAAAGCCATGTCGATTAAAATAAAACTTGCTACTTTATATATAAAAAAGTTTTCCCGCCCTTGTAATACATACATAATACTTCTGATCCCACTTGGGTGGTTGAGAGTAGATTGGGGTGATTTTTTTTTTAAGAGAGTTTTTGTGGAATATACGATTTTGTTCTAGTTGGTGGAGATTCGGTCCCCGGAGGGGCAGGGCCGACATTGACACTAAGTGAGTTGCCTGAGCCTCCAATTCCCGTGTCCGAAATTGGACCCATTCCGCCGCCGCCCATGTTCAGCTCGCCATCGCCGACTACTCTGCTCAGGCAAACCGCCGCTCTCGATATTGCCGATTATATGTATCCAGGTGAGCTACAAAATTTTTCCCACCTCCCTTTTTTTCATTTAATGAAAAAATAATATTGATTCTTTTAGACCATGACGAGCTCGACGGTGAGCTAGAGGAGGAAGATGACGATGATACGGCGATGGGCGGGCCATTTCATCCCATGGCCAGGCCTGATCCTAGTATTGATACCTCGCGGGTCGAGGAAATTCCAGCCAAGGAGCCCAAATTCCATGCGATGCCATTGAAAAGTGCGCTGAAAAAGAAAACGATGGGCAGTGGAGGAGGAAGTAGCGGTCCAGCTACGCCACAGGGCACTCCAACACAGGAGAGCAGACCTCTGGCACCTCGGCAAGAGCATTTACACTCCTCTTTTAAGTGGGTACCATTTCCAATCAAAATTAACTAAATTTTCATTTGGTTAGAAATCTTTTACTTGAATTCATTATTAATCCAAAAATCATTATTTCCTATGAAAGATGGAAAATATTTTAGCATTTATTTAAAAAAATAAGTTGGCTATGAAGTTTCTTTCGTTTATGAGCTGCATAGTTAACTTATTTATAATAATCTCGAATGAATCAGCATACAAATAAATTTATTTAAATATGGGGGTAAAAATTTACGCAGGAGAATAGGCTGTGAGCGATAAAATTTTTAAATTAATAGCAACAGACAGGGATGGACTATTCCAGAGGGTAAACTTTGTTCATCTTATTATTATTATGAGAATTTTAAACTATAGACTACATTTTGTATTAATTATTTATTAAAATTTTTTTTTTTTTTTTTTTTTTTTTTTTTTTTTTTTTTTTTTTTTATTTATATTTTTTTTTGGGGGGCCCCCCCCCCCCGCTACGCCTATGATTAAAAATATAAATATTTAAAACAAAATGTGGTCTATAATTAAAAATTCCCATAATAATAAAAGTTTCACTTTAATAATACAAGCCAGAAAATCTTAAATACCTTTGTTCATCTATTCACACAAGTATAGTAGTGTTGGGTTGACTGGCCGTCTGTTTATTTAATGTAATTAAGAAAAAGCAATTATTTAAATTAATATTTATTCCAAACAAAAGAAGGCGCTGTCTGGAATCGAACCACGGATCTGTTGATTTGTACAGTCGGCGCCACTTGTGTGGTCGAGAATAGAGCTGTTAGTCAACCAATAAAAAAATAAATAAATCGTCATTTTTAAGATGATGATAAGAGAAGTGGCTGTCCAACGATTAGAATGATTCACAGGAAGAGAGGATGTCAGTTCTATCTAATAAAAATCTCTATTCAGAAGACGTTTCGGTTTTAATTAAATAAAGCCAATAATCTCTTAAGAACTGATGATGGATTTATTTAATTAAAACAGAAACGTCTTCTGAATGGAGATTTTTATTCGATAGAACTGACATCCTCTCTTCCTGTGAATCATTCTAATTATTTTTTAATACAACTAAAGGGGAAAAGATACTTTTACGACAATACACCTAACGGCTAAGCATTTTGGTTGCCTAAGCTCAAGGCTCCTCATTAATAAAATAATTTGATTTTTGTTTAACTGTGGTTTATTTGTAAAAATTGCAACCTTTCGACCACTCATTCTGTGGCCTTCCTTAGGTACAATTCAGCTAACAAAGGATGTTGTCAGTGACAATCTCATTTGAATTAGTTAAGAAAAAACAAGATAGTAACTACCTTTGTGATCTCAGCTGAATTGTACCAGAAGAAGGCCCCAGAATGAGCCACGTTGTAATTTTTACAGATAAACCACAGTTAAATCAAATTCTTTTATTAATGATAACAACTGTGAAAGCCTAAACTTTAAAATTCAAGGCTCCTCATATCTGCCGCCGACTGTACTCAACTCAATATGCCTTTTCATAGACTACAGCGTTGCACTCGGCTATTTGAGTTTATTAAATCGCTAAATAATTGTGATGTTAAATAAAATGGCTTCGTTGATAGAGAAATGAGCGATAATTTCTCCCATTAACTAAATTAGCGATCTAACGAACTCAAATAACAGAATTAAACACTGTAGTCTAGTAGAAGAGCGTTTAACGAGCGTCTATATTTTATATATAGTTCATTATGTACTAGAACTTCTTTATAAAGTAGCTTTTTCACTTTTTAAATCAACTCAAAAGAATATTGCTATCATCTTGAATTTATATTATTTATTATCAGAAGAAAAAAAAAATTTCCTTTCAAGAGAGAATCTCAATTTTTTCCCCCTCTGACAAATAATGCGCTTTTCCCTCAAGGGCAGAAACGCTCAGTCTTTTTTTTCACATATTTTAAGAGAATTCTATTCATATTTTACTCAAAGGATTTTTTAAGACATTTTTTTACAACGTACAAAGTGAACTGATAAGACAGAGTTCATTCAGAAATAAGATATATTAAATATATACAACAAAAATATCTTTGAATAAATTTTATAAACTCTTCCAGTTAAAGCTAATATTTGATAGTTATAGCTCAAATGAGGACTTTGATTAGGAAAAACTCCTAGACTCCTGATTTAAAAAGAAAATAGGGGTTAGGGTGGATTCATAATAAATTTTAATTTTTTTTTTCTATTAACAATACATTATCAGCTTTCTATAAAGTTTTATTAATGTATTGGAGGTTGAGATTATATTTTCTCCCTCTCTAATTTTCGGCTTCGATTCAGTCACAATTTGTTTCAATTGTTTATTTTAGTAAAATAAATAAAAATATAAGAAATAAATTAGTGATTAAATCGGTCTAATTTAACAACTTAATTATACAAATGCAAATGTACCATCTATTTCAATAGTATTGAGATTAAAGCCCGGTAGTTAGGCAGCCCAAATGGCAGCTTAAGAAATACCTTTTTCGAAGCAGACAATAGGCGATCGATCATTTTTAATATTAATATAAATTTCAAGATATATCGAAATAAAAATCATCTCAGAAAAAAAGTTTTGAGAGGGTGTGCCATTTGGGCTGCCTAACTACCGGGCTTTAGTCTCAATAATGTTGCAAAAGATGGTATATTATATATTCATATAGATATAATATTGCCCCGTGCAATGTAGAGTCGATTTTTTTATTATAATTGGGGGATCGCATACAAATTTTTTGTCAAAAGCGGGTCTCGGTTTAGGTAACATTGGGAACATGAACATTAATGTTCCTGACAGAGCTGCAGGTCCTAAATATTTTTTATATTTTTAATATATCTTCTACCATTTAATATTTTTTTATTTTCTCTTATCTATATATGCTAATATATAGATAGAGAGTATTACGTTCATGTCAAACCATCGATGTAGATATTTTAATGGAAATACACGTTTTTTTGAAAAAAAAAAAAAAAAAAATGGGTCAATTAATTTAAATAAAGAAAGAAAAGAGTTATGAGGTTGAAATTTGATATTTAACTTTCCAGAGACGGGAAAATAAAATATGTATAAAGAGTTCTAGTATTTCACTAAAGTACAGTGAGGGACAATATTAAGTCCCATCCATGCGTTTTCTACTTGTGATTATTTCATTGTTTTTTTTTTTAAAGAAAATGAAAATCTTTATTGGAAATTTTCTAGGTTTAAACCATGAAAGTTTCCATTAAAAAATATATATTTTTTAAAAAACAAAGAAATAATCACAAGTAGAAAACGCATGGATGGGACTTAATATTGTCCCTCACTGTACTTTGTGAGTTTTTTTCGATTTTCTCAATAAAAATCAATTATTTTTAGATGCCCTTTAAAATGTTATATTCTCAAAATTGTTTGAAGCCCACTTCATAGGACACAAAAAATCTGGTGTGACAAGCGCAGAACACAACCAGTCACACCAGATTTAAATATGGACCCCGTTATGCATTAGTGTGTCAAGCGCCTAAAAATTAAAAATTGAGTTAGGCACGGAATATTGATTCAAATGCTATAATTAATAGTATTTTTTATGAAATATATCCTAAAAAAATTTATATTTAATGTTACTTGCACAATTGACAAAAAAATTATATACTGTATAATCCAATGAAAATGTTAATTTTCTCAAAACTCGATAGCTGGCGCTTGACACACTAATGCGTAACAGGGTCCAAATATATATATTCATCTTGTCTCTATTTCATTATTTAATATTTCATTAAACTTTCAAAAATTTTTTTTATATTAGTATTATTTTTTTCTAATAATGCTTAATCACAAAGACATGCATCTTGTCCCCTTAGTAGCATTGTTCCTCAGCTACTAATAATTAATTATTCATAATTTCATCTAAAAAAACAATTCGATTAGAGAATGAACTTATTTAGAAATTTGCGAGCATTCCCTTTATAAAATGTCTGTGATTTCTAATTCTGATTCCCTTTTAGATAAGTAGTATTAAATAGTTGGTTGTTTAGTTTAATTACACTCCCCTTAACCCATAAAATTGCTTTTTTTTCTGTTCATGCTGCATTTGAAGGCGGCCATCAGGCCGGCCAAGAGTACGAATCAGGTAATGATGGTCCTTTATGCACAACCAAAACCCAAGCATGTTTGTTTTGTTTTTGCTCATTCATTCTTTAGTTGTTTGCTATTTAGTGAATATAATATAAATAATTTTTCTAAGTGTTTTTTTTCTATTTTTTTTCTATCCGTTAGCACGAGACCTGTTCGTTTCGGGTTGGCTCTTCCTTGTGGATTAGAGAACAAAGAAAACACCAGGCCTTGTGGATTGAGGGATGATGGAGCTTCAGGTGGGGATGGTCCTGTGCTTTACCGAGATGAAGAACTCGATGAGGATAGTAAGTCAAGAGCTTTTTTTTGTTTATTTCTGCCTGTTTCTTGTCGTTTATTATTATTACTAACCTCTGCCTGTAACTAATCTTGTCCATGCTTGAAATGAAATTTAACCACTAATTATTGTTTTATATACGTCTTATGTAAATAAAAGAGAAAAATGTATTATTTGTAAAAAATTTCAACTTTCCAGTAGATAATCAAGGCAATGGCATTAATTTAAAAAATTTAAGGTATTATAATTTTTCCCAAACAAACAACTCCTGTTCTGGATTAATCAAATTTTTGAGTAATGAAAATTACTTTTTAAAATATCGTTGAATCTTGAGTTGTCTGTTTATTTACAGATCAGTAATTAATTAATTTCAATGAAATAATTTTTTTATTTACAGGTAGACTCGCCGCAAAAATTGCCCGTAAAGATAGCCTAGCACTCAAATTAGCTTTGAGACCGAATAGACAAGAATTAATTGCAAGAAATATCATTCATGAAGAAAGTGAAAATGAACGTTTGGAAAGCAAGGAGGCGATTGGCGCCCGATTAATCAGGTGAATTAAAGATTTAACTTACTTGTTAGATGCATGAATAAAATTTTGGAAATCTTTGAATTTTTACTCCACAATTTTGAACGTAGCATTGGCTACCAATTCAGTTTTGTAATTTCAAAGACTTTAACCAAAGTTAAATTTAAGTTAAGTGGGGTAACTTGGATTTGTTCCCCTACCCTTTTGAAGAACTTCATTTGATGTCTCGATTAAAAGAAAAAGGTGCAGGAATATATGTTGTCATGAAGACTGTAGACATTTTTCCCATTTTCATAAACTGAGTTGCCCCCATCACCCAGGAAAAAAATTGTTTCTTCGAACCGCCTTTGTCTTTTTCTTCTTAATCAATAAATAAATGATATTATTTTAGGGAGAATTATAATTTTAAATTTTTTTGAAATTTCGATATGAGAGTTGGAGTTAACCCCCCCCCCCCCCCCCCTCTGGCACGGTCATCAAAAGTTTTTTTTAAGGCTAATTTGAATCCGGAATTAAAATACAATAAATCATAAGTATGAGCAGGATGCCAGCCAGGTATCAAATTAGACAACAAAATTTTAATTAGCAGCGATGAAGCTCGGGGTTACTTGCCGAAGAATGGCTGCGGTGGGAAATTTATTAAAATAATAGTTTACTGAAGAAAATTTATTACTTTAATAAATTTCCCACCTGGCATATCCATCAGCCTTTCCTCGACAAGTAACCCCGAGCTTCATCTCTTGCTAATCTTAAGATCTTGTCTTGATTTCTCATTTCTTCAAAATATTTTAAGTTAATTGTTTTATTTCAATCGTCGACGTTTCTGACGCAAATCGCGAAACGTCGACTATTAAAATAAAAAAATTTGATAAAGATTAACTTTAAAATTCGCCCGTGACCTGTGACATTAGCTTCTCGTGTCTAGAGTCCCGGGTTCGCTTCCTGTTCCAAGAGAGAAAAATTTATTTCATTTGAATTGGCTATCAATCATTTGAAATAAATAGGGATGAAGTCTAAATGCCGAGAACGACTTTAAATAAAAATAAAAATCTGAAATTTGATTCTCTAATCTGCCATCCTGCTTCATACTTATTAATTATACAGCCTGCCTCCCCATTATAATAAATCATTATTATTCTCCCCTTATTAAAACTGCCGCTGCCTCCCCCCCTTTATTTCACCAAAAATTTAGGACCCTCCCCTTAAAAATTTCTGAGTCTGCCAGTATTGATCTTTTTTGATATTATCTACATAAAATTAATCATATTGAAATATGCAAATTCTCTGACTCGGTGTTCGAAATATACTTCATCTTATTTTGATTAGCCCAGTGTTTCACAACCAGTATTTGCCCAAAACTTATCATTTCATCAATTATTATTTCAAATTACAATATTTTATATATTTTTCTCGAGTGTGGAAGTGGCTGTGATTGGTATATTTGAACAATGGCAGGAGGTGGCAGCCAGGAAGGAGTATCTCTAAATCAACGAAACCCCCAAAAATTCGCAACGTTTCTGTCAAAGAGTATTCGACCAAAACGTGAATTTTTGGAAGTTTCGTTGGTTTAGAGTCACTCCTTCCCGGCTGCCTGGTCGAATACTCTTTGACCGAAACGTCGCGAATTTTTGGGAGTTTCGTTGATTTAGAGACACTCCTTCCTGGCTGCCACCTCCTGCCATTGTTCAAACCATTTTATTTATTTTTGTTATTAAGCGCATGGGCGTACCCAGGATCAAATCTAGGGGGGGGGCATGGTCAGATCATGGTCGTCCAGGGGGGGCAGATCATGGTCGTCCAGATTGTGACATAGCAATTTTTTATATAGAGAGGTAAAGCCTTCGAATTAAAGGCCTAAAAACCCTCGAGTCCTAACAAAAAGAATCATTCCCCGTCGCCAACCACCAATTTTGTTTCGTTTCATCACTTTATAAACATTTAATTTTTTTTTTTGTTGCTTCTAGGGGCAGCTGCCCCCCTGCCCCTCGCTGGGTACGCCCATGATTAAGCGTACAGCCAAAAAATATATGAGTATTCCGCACTTCAGAAAAGGTCGGAAACCACTGGATTAGGGTCTTGTCAATTACAAAATTCTAAATTCTTTTTAGATAACAGTATTTATTTTTTGACCAATTTTTGTTTTCCTTTTCATTCATTTCTTATAAAAGAGAAGTTAAATAGAAGATGCGCCCAAAAGAATAAGTTGGTTGAACTTTGGAATTACAAACTGAACATTTTAGTATAATAGTGGTATTTTAGCAATCAACATATATTAACCTCTTCTTAACTCTCTAGCTGGCCAAAAAATAGATTTTATGTTAAAATATTTTAAACGATCAAATGCGATTTAAAGCTCTATTTCGTTACTGTGGTCAGTTTGAAAAAGTATTCAATTATTAAAATAAGATTATAAGAATATTTCTTTTTAAATTTAATTTTCACATCAAACATGAAATTTTAGATCAAATTTCTTTTTTTTTTTACCTTGTTTTATTAATGATATATTTTCTTAAATTAAGGAAAGAAAATGATATTTATTCAAGATTTTAGCATAGAAAGGGGAGAATTAAAGAATTTATTCTAATTATTTTTGTTTTTTTTTTTAGGCGCCTGAGTATGCGTCCGACTCAGGAAGAACTTGAGGAACGCAATATTTTAAAAAGTAAGTCTAAATAATTTTTTATATTTAATAAAAATTTAACCTAATATTTGATTTTATTTTTTTTTTTTTTAGAAAATAGTGCTGCGGAAGAAAAGAAAATTAAAGAAGAGAAAAAACGAATGTTATTAAGAAAACTTAGCTTTCGACCGACTGTTGAAGAATTGAAAGAAAAAAAGGTAAATTTAAAAATTGATGCCATTTTCTTTTATAATTCCAAGTTGTATTTGTATATATGAGGATAAAAGGGGAGTATATAAGGGGAGGTGGGGCGAGGGGGCCCGGGCCACCCCCCCACCCCGAAATTTTTTAAATATAAATACACTTGCGAGCAAACAAATCGACTCAACACTCTTGCCGAGTTTTCTGATCAAATATGTTTGCTATTAATAATTAAAATTAAAAAAAAAAAAACACAATATTAATAATTATTTATTACTTTCTCTTACCTCTATATATATGTTAATATATAGAGAGAGAAAGTATTGGTTTCATGTCAAAAATTCGATGTCGAGATTTTGATGGATATACCCGTTTTGAGGTCCCATGAGTCCAAAAAAGTGGTTTTCACGACATGGTCTGTCTGTCTGTCTGTCTGTGTGTCTGGGTTCAATTTAAAGCATGAAGGAATTGAGCTAGGAGGTTGAAATTGTATATATAAGTTAGCCATCCCCCGGGAGCGTGAAAATAAGCTTTTAATCAAAATCGGCCAAAGGGTACTAGTACTTTACTGATGTACTTTTTCAGTTTTTTTCGATTTTCTCTAAATTGGCTCCTACAATTTTTTTTTAATCGCAAAATCAATTATTTTTTAGATTCTCTTTCAAATGTATATTCTCATTTTGTCATTGAAATCTTCTGAAGACCACTTTACTCTTGTACTCCATAGAAAAGATAGGAGAAATGGAATAATAAAACTTTTGACTTAGAGAGGGCCCTGGCACCTCGGGGCTCAGGTATATCCAGTATTTTAAAAAATATTTTTCTTTATGGAGGGCTATTTAAAAATGAGTCTCTCAAAAAAAAAAAAATTCTATATACGCCCCTAGAGAATAGGTGTAAGCTAGTTTCTTGGCAATGAGAAAAATAACTGCACAAAATTTAAAAAAAATAAATAAAATTATTAGAGTGAGTTTAATTAATGTTAACATCATACCTCACTCTAATGTCATATAAAGTTATAATTTCGCAGCGAAACGTCAGATTGACAGGTCTAAGCATAACAACCAGCTTTCACAAGCAATAAAGCCTCATTGACAAATAAATAGATTAATTATATCAATTAGGTTGCTCAAATCAAGGTCATTAAAACTGGATTTAAAAAATTAAGATATTTGCTTAAAAGAGAAATAAATATCTACGATCTGATCGAAAATATAAAACAAATTATTTATTAAATTAAATAAAAACGTATTATCTTTTAAATTTATTTATTGTGGTTTGTTTAGACTCTAGGGCCTCGTATTTATTTTTATAATTTTGTACAGGTGCTAATGATATCTATTAAATGCCTTCTGAATATTTGGATAAAACACCCTAAAAAGTTATTTTTCTCATTGGCAAGTAACTAGCATATACTTATCCTATTTTATGAATTTTTAAAGTTAGAAGACAGCAGGGGGGGGGGTAGTTCTATGTTGTGACAATATTTTAAGGGCGGGGGGTTTGTTTGTATATGACTAACTGGGGCAGGGGGGAGGGGGGGGACTAGAATATCGTCAAAAAAGGCGAGACGTAACCTTTATGATTCTTAAAAAAATATCTTGTAATATTCGATCTAAGTATTTTTTTTTCCTTACCCCTTAACCAGATTGGTTTGGAACGTTTTGCGCCATTATCTCTCCCACTCAAATAAATTTATCATTGTTGTCTTTAAATTAATATAAATGTTTTCCTTATGTTTGTAGATCATTCGATTCAACGACTACATTGAGGTAACGCAAGCTCACGAATATGATCGGCGAGCGGACAAACCTTGGACAAGACTCACCCCTAAAGACAAAGCGGCAATCCGGAAAGAGCTCAACGAGTTTAAGAGCAGTGAAATGGAGGTGCACGAAGACAGCCGCCATCTCACACGGTAATTCGCTAATCTAAACGAAATTTTTGGAATTATTTCTTCAATTCAAGGTCTTTTTCGGCATTTAGACCCCGCTCTTATTTACTGTATATCATTTGATTGATATCCAATACAAGTGAAATAAATTTCTCTCCTTACCCTATGGTACCAGAATCTTAAGAATATAGTAATTAAATATTTGATTATAGCTGTAGTATTGTGTTCAGGATAATAAGGAATAATTCCCAAAGTAGAATGCAGCCAAATTTATTTCATTCGATTTTAATAAAGAATACTAATCACTTGCTGACGTTTGCTGTATTCTTCTTTGGGAATTATTCCTTAAGAATATATGAACTATAGAAGGGGCGGCAAATTGAGTTTAGCCTATAGGCGATATACTTCTAAATCCGACCCTGCTGATAATATCACTAAATTTTTAATTAAAACTTACTTTTATTAGAATCCGAAGGAAACTTTGCAGTCAGGAAGTTAAATAAAAAAATCTTTTATTTAATTTTTTATTCGCTGACGTTTCGGTCGCCAATCATGACATTCATCATGGCCTATGATCATAAAAAAATGTATCATTTAAAAAAATTATATTAAATTACAATAAAGAAAATAAATGTTATGATTCATAGCCACGGGAGAGGAGGAGCTCAAACCCCCCCCCCCCCCCATGGGACCCGAGCCTATAATATAAAATTTTTTGATAATTTACGCTAGGGGCCATTCATTAATTACGTAAGGGTCTTGAGGGAAGAGGGGGGGGGGGGTTAAGAAAATCTCTACGTGTCCTTATGGAGGGGGAGGGTCGTAAAACTTATTCTTACGTAATACTTTGAATCAAAATTCAACACAAAGAATCTAATTTCATTTTGGATTCCCAATAGTTTATAAAAATAAAAATTATTGATTTAAGTTGAACTGTAAATTTTAGTGGAACTGATCCTTTCTTAACATTTTATTATTTAGAAGAACGAGATAAAGTCTTATGTAAGAAAGGAAGGGGGGTTCGAGAAATCTTATGTATACTGTAGAGTATGAGTAGTTAAGGAAGCAGTGAGTGAGTGTGTTGGATCGTTATTGTTATGAGTGATTGTTAAAAGAATAATGTAAAAAAACACGAGAAAATAAACAAGCGAGATTAATCACGAATTCGTAGCATTCTTTAAGTAGACTAGAACATAATATATTGGCGACGAGGTAAATTTAGAATCAAAATGACGGAAACGGCATCTGTGAGTATTGTTTCATTTTCAACACTAAAAGAATTCTCAATGGATCCGGAGCAATGGCGTACCTATTTAACAAGGTTTAAATGTATTGTGGAAACAAATAAGATCACGGATAGTAAGGAGAAGAAAAAAATTTTAATTGCGGTAGGTGGCGATAATTTATTAAGACTTATGATCTCATTAATTCAACCTGAGGATATTTTAGGAGATACGGTTACGTTCGAAGTGATCGAACAAAAATTAAATGATTTTTTTATACCAAAGCCTAATAAATTTATGGAGCGTTTCAGGTTTTATAAACGAGTACAGAGCCCAGGAGAATCCTTTTCAGAATTTATAGCCTCGCTAAGACAACTATCGGAACATTGCCACTTCGAGAAACCGGAAGAAATGATTCTAGATAGAATAGTGTGCGGAGTTCACGATGAAGCGCTACAGCGTCGACTACTCGCGGATCCAAAATTGACATGGAAAACAGCAGTGGAGTTGGCTCAAGCCGCCGAATCTGCAGCTAAGAATCAAGCGATTATGAGAGGAAATCAAGTGTGCAAAATAAAAAATAATAAAGAGATTAAAGAAGCCCCGGTCAAGTCAGGTAACTTAGAAAATAAGAATAACATGACACTTAAATGCCTTAGATGTGGAGGGGCCCATTTCTCTCATAAGTGTCGCCATATCAGATCCGTTTGCAATTTTTGTAGGAAACAGGGTCACTTGGCATCTGTGTGTTTTAAAAAAGCACGAAAGACGAATTTTATTGAAGAAAGTAAAGGGTATGATAATGAAATAGGCGAGGGGAGTAGCAATGCAATTCTCCAATTGACAACACCAGGGTTAGCCCCAGTACGATTACAAGTAGAAATCGAAAATAAAAAAATTAATATGGAAATAGATTCCGGAGCGGGATATTCGTTAATGGGACTATCAAAATTGAATGCCATAGAGAGTGAACTTAAAGATAGAATTAAAACGACGGATGTAATCCTAGCAACGTGGGGAGGCAAAAATCATCTTGAAATTTTAGGGCAAATTGAGGTAGGAGTGAAATTCAGAGAGCGCCAAGTCACATTGCCTCTAATTATCACAAGAGATGATGGACCTACCCTATTGGGACGGAATTGGTTCGAACCATTAGGATTATCCATTTTTATTAATCAGATGAATTGGGGAAATAAATTAACGCTGGAAAACGTATTTGAAAAATATGAAAAATTATTTGATAAGCAACTGGGACAATTTACTGGAGAGTCTATTCATCTGAATTTGACAGCAAATGCGACACCTAAATATTATAGGAGTAGAGTAGTTCCATTTGCACTTAGAACTGCGGTCGAAGACGAATTAAAGAAGTTAGAAAAGGCGGGGGTCATCGTACCCGCATCATTTTCTAAATGGGCAACGCCGGTGGTACCTGTGGTGAAAAAGGACGGGAATATTAGGCTGTGTGGAGACTATCGCAGTACGGTAAATAAAGCACTTGAGGAAGATACATATCCGCTTCCCACGAATACAGAAATTTTTGCTCTAATGAGTGGGGCAAAATTTTTTACTAAATTAGACTTGGATCGGGCCTACACTCAAGTTAGAGTAGATGAAGAATCGTCAAAAGTTTTAACAATTAACACACATAAAGGTCTTTTTAATGTGACACGCTTGCCATTTGGGATAACGAATGCCCCGGCAATTTTTCAGCGGTTAATGGAGTCTCTTCTGATAAATATGCCAAACACATTAGTTTATTTAGATGATATTGTCATTTTTGGGAAAACGAGGGAAGAGCATTGGACCAATGTTAATAACGTTTTGGAAACATTGTTGAAATCGGGGGTGAAGCTGAAGAAAGAAAAATGTAAATTCGGGGAAACCAGTATCGAATTTTTGGGTTTTAAGATAGATGGAGACGGGGTTCACCCAACTAACGAGAAAATTGAAGCAATTTGTAAGGCCCCTGTTCCCAAAGATAGGAAGGATTTAGAAACTTTCCTGGGACTGATAAATTTTTATGAAAGGTTTATCCCACAAAAATCGGCGAATCTTGAACCTCTTTATCGGTTGCTTAGGAAAAACGTCGATTGGAAATGGGGAGTAGTTGAGGAGAAATGCTTTGAAAGGGCCAAGCAACTAATTACTTCTGATAAAGTTTTAACGTTCTACTCGTTAGAGAAACCGATTGTCCTACAAGTTGACGCGTCGGAGAAAGGCCTGGGGGCAGTCATATGCCACAAATTGCCAAATGGGGAGGAAGTTCCTATAGCGTATGGGTCCAGAACTTTACAGCCAAGCGAAAAAAATTATTCGCAGACAGAAAAAGAAGCGGCAGCTATTATATTTGGAGTCAAAAAATTTAATAATTTTTTAGCTCATCGAAAATTCACGATCGTAACCGATCATCGTCCGCTGTTAGGGATATTTAATTCTAAACCCTTACCCCAAGTAATAGCACCGAGAATGTTGCGATGGGCATTAATCATGAACGGGTATCAATATGAATTGATTTACCGGCCTGGGCGAGAAATGGTAATCCCTGACTACTTAAGCAGATTTACGACGAATACGAAAGTTGAGGAAGAGGAATGTGTCGACGAACCAATTATGTTCATCGAATCATTGCCTAAAAAACCGGTAAATTCGAAAATGATTGCGGAGCACACGAGAAATGATAGTGAGTTACGAGGGGTCCTTACGTTGTTGAAGACAAACGCGACAACGTGGCCAGCTGAAGATAAAAGTTATTGGGAAAAAAGAGACGAGTTGTCAATCATTAAAGGTTGTTTAGTCTGGGGAGAGCGAGTGATAATTCCGAAAACGTTGAGAAAACACATATTGGAGTTGCTTCATGCCATGCATCCCGGGATAGTGAAAATGAAAGTTTTAGCGAGGAGCTACTGCTGGTGGCCGGGTATCGATAGAGAGATCGAGGCAGAAGTACGAAATTGTTATTCATGTGGCGTGAACGCGAGAAATCCCAACCGCGTACAACCCTTACAGTGGAACGTACCGGACATTCCGTGGTACAGAGTCCACGTAGACTTCGCGGGACCGGTGCAAGGGAAATACATATTTTTATTGATTGACGCATACTCAGGTTGGGCCGAAGTCAAAGTGGTCTCATCGTTGACAAGTAATACGGTGATTTCATGTCTTTATGAGATTTTCGCAACCCATGGAATTCCAATCCAACTAGTTAGCGATAACGCAAGATGTTTTACAAGTCATGAATTTGTAGAGGTGATGAATAGATACAACATTAAGCACATCTTGATTTCGCCATTTCATCCAGCTAGTAACGGGAAAGTGGAACGACTGGTTCAAACGGTAAAAAGTAAAATCATGAAATTTGAAATGGGAAATTTTAAGCAACAATTATTTGAATTACTATTACATTTACATGTCATGCCAAAAAATAATGAAAAGGAAACGCCTAGTGAAAAGTTAATGGGGCGGCGTATTAGAACACCCCTAGATATTATAAAACCAGATAAAACGCCCAAGGAAGTCCGAGAGGAAGGAAACGAGAGAGGGTTTAAGCAGGGCGAGAACATTTGGTACAGAAATTATGCCGCGGGACCGCGATGGCGGTTAGGCGAGGTGATCGCCGTGAAAGGTCCAAGGAATTTTGTGATCAAGAGTAAGGAAGGCGATATAATAAGACGACACATCGATCAATTACGTCATGGGCCGATGGAAGCGCCTAAAGAATCATTAAGGGAAAAATCATGCAAAGATTGGATGGACCTTACATGTTCAAACCAGGAAGAGGAAGTTGGAGCAGGTGAAAGAGCTGAAGAAAGAAGGCAAGAGGAGGAAGTAAGATCGGATGAGGGAATCGAAGGAGCAGGAGAGCCTAGCGAAGAAGGAATAGGTGAGGGAGCTGAAGAAGGAAGGCAAGTGGAGGAAAGACAGGTGGAGACAAACGAAGAGGAAAGACCGGAGGAGACAAGCGAGGTCCGGCGGTCCGCCAGGCCACGAAGACCTCCGAATAGGCTAGATCTTTGAAGAGGGGAAGGAGTGTAGAGTATGAGTAGTTAAGGAAGCAGTGAGTGAGTGTGTTGGATCGTTATTGTTATGAGTGATTGTTAAAAGAATAATGTAACAAAACACGAGAAAATAAACAAGCGAGATTAATCACGAATTCGTAGCATTCTTTAAGTAGACTAGAACATAATA
>JAKCPI010011572.1:0-13806 GCA_023213315.1 Euborellia annulipes | reverse complement strand
ATTGATTAATTAATTAAGGCATTTGAATAATTTTGTCTGTATGAGCAAATATAAATGCATCTGTTTGTTGGTTGCATAGCTTAAATGCACTTGGTCTCTCTAGTTGATTTTCTCTCACCGATAGGTGCACTGCTAGAGCGGATACTTTTGGCTGATACAGATAGTATGTAAAAATCCTCTAAATTTTCCGTCATTCTTTTAAATTCTTGAACTCACATTAAATCCCAATATGAATTTCTTTTTGAAATCTTCAATTATCGGTAGGCAACGATAACCTTATGATTACGAATCGCAGGCTTAGTACTCTAGAGCAGATTAAATAATGGAAAATTACGCCGGTGGGCGAAGAACATATTGGCCATGTTATTCATGAAGGAACCAAGCGCCATTATGTTCGAAATTGAGATAAGACCGTCATCTTGTAGGGAAAAAGAAGATATACCCCTTTATTTAAATCATAACATTATTACTCCGTGCACTTTTTTCTATAAAAGAAGAAAAAAAGTCATTGCCATTGGGTTTTTTTACAAGTGTGTAAATAAAATGCCCCATATCTCAGTTTTAGGTTAATGGCGCTTGGTTCCTTTATACATAACATGGTCCATATTATCGAAGAAAAAGTTGAATATCTTTTCAGTTGAAGTCTCTTTACCGGTAGTCATAGGGCCTTTTAATTTGTTTGTAATTAATAATAATAAGGAAGGGAATTTTATTAATAATAATAAAAAAAAATCGAATAAAAAGTTAATAACAAAATTTGTGTGTTTGCATGACTTGGCTAGGACATATAATAAAATTAATGCGAATATAAGCTTATAAAAATTATAGGGTTAGTTAATAAAAAGCCTCGGGGCCTTTTGATAATTGAAAACGATCAGAATGAAGAAGGGAGAGGTGGAGAGGGAGAGATGGGGGGGGGGCGAAGGAATCACGAAGCATCGATTTAAATAAGATTAATGTTTTGGTAAATTATTAAGAAAAGTAGCGGGCATGGCCTTGATAAATTTTAACAACATCCGTCTTGAAATTTGTCAAATAATAATTAAAATTCAAAATCTGAGTGAGAGTCAAGTTCACCACCCTCTATGAAGAAGAAAGTGAAACTTTGACTTAGAAATGGAAACTGATCGCTGTTTTTTTTTTTTTTTTCTTTATTTCTGAATGGCATGTGAAAAGAAAAGTGGCGGTCAGAAGCCGTGAATGATGTGAGTCCATTTTTTTTCGTTCACGGTCTGGTAACGTTGCTTGGTTGTGTTTTGTGTGCGCGACCCGTGGAGACTGGGCCAAGGCCGTCGAGAAGTCGCTGAGGCCCACCAGACCTTTGGTTCCTCTGTTCCTCTTCCTCTTCATTAAATCAGAAAACCGGGGGTGGTTGTTCCTGTCTTCTAAATTATTCAAATTATCGAAAGAATTGAGCTTTTTGATGAAAAAATGCATTGTAGTAGGCCTATAATTAAAATTTGTAATAGCATTGGAGGGGGCGCCGATGCAACGTTTCGTAACGTTTTTGAGACCATGAATCGAACTTGCTCTATCGAGAGTGAAGAAGTTTCACTTCACTATTACAATTCTATTTTAAGTAATGCAAAACCACAAAAGGTTTGAATGACAATTGTGTGAATAATTATCTTCGGTGAATATTTGGGAAAGATATAAATAAGACTATTTTAACAATTTTCTTTTACCAGACTTGGGTAAAACGTATCAATCCGTTGATAGTTTTGTACAACTATGCATTTTTTTAAAGATCAACAGTTAATTGATTAGTTTTGAAATGAAATTATCCCTTTTTTCTTGTTTTATACAAAAAAAGAGCACAGAGTAATAATGTTGTGATTTAAATAAAGAGGTAGATCTTCTTTTTCCCTACAAGATGGCGGTTTTATATAAATTTCGATCATAATGGCGCTTGGTTCCTTCATGTGTCCAATTATAAGCTATTCGTTCAAACGCAAGTCTTTGTACTGTACAGTCGGCGCCGATAGTGCTCGAGAGTGGTTCCTTAAAGTTAGGCAATCAAAATGCCTATCCATTCAAAGTGTTGTCTTAAAATTCATATAAACCCACAGATCTTTAATCAGACAAAATGAATTTCAAAGTAATATTTAATATTGCATAAATTAGAAGGCTTTGATGATTGTCAATTATATTTTGCCATAGACTAGATAAACATAATTAGAATATAGCTAATATTTTCTGATATACCGATGCATCCAACGGCCTTGACACACTGGTTCCTCGTGATCACCCATCCGAGATTTAGTCCACGCCTGGCTAATCATTTGTATGTTTAAGTATGTTGAAAAACTTAATTACTTCTTGTTTATTATATATTCATATAAGAATTACTATACTATATAAGTTTTTCTATCGAATTCAAAACAAAATTTTGTCTTATTAGATAGTTAATTAAATTTGGTGGTGATGCTTAATTAAAATGGCTGACCACGTCACCCGCCTTAGGCGGGCTTTACACCTAGCCATGGAGCTTAGACTTCGGTAGACTAGTTTTAATTAATTGACTTTGATTTTTTTTAAGATGAGGTAAAACTCATTCATTTCCAATGGGAAAATTCAGGAATTTGCTGAGCCTCCTCTTTGGGAATTTGGGGACTCGAGTCTTTTATACTAGTTTTTTGTCATGCTTGACATTGCTTTAATGCAACGTTCCTGATGACTCGTCGTAAATTTTCTATTTAACAATTAAATCTCATCTTTTTTTTTATTTCATTAGGGTCTTTTTCGCCCGGCATCGAAGGCCATTTAAACCCCGTCTCTATTTCAATTGAATTGGTAGCCAATCCAATTGAAATAAATTGTCGCATGAAACGCGACCCTTGCTAAAGATGGCCAACAGGCTAACCACTGCACCAAAGCCCGAGAGCAATCCTCACCTTTAATTGTTAAAGAGAAAATTCTTGTCAATTGTTTATCAAAACTAAACAGGACAATTTTTTTTCTCTTTGCTATTCATCATGCTATTTTTGCCAAAATCTAAATAATCCAAATCCTAAATATAATAAAAAGAAAGGAGGATTATGATTTGTATGTTTATTTATACTATCTTTACAAACAAAATTGGACTTTCTTACAAAATAATTATCTTTGTTATATGAGCATAATTAAAACAAATTATTCTTTTAAATTGAGTCTAGAGGAAGTAACAACTACGCAAATGCAAAATGCACTGGGACTTCTATCGAATATAAAAACACGTTCTTCTTATCAACCGAATTTCATGAGTCACTCTACTTACATCATAAGTCTCTAGTTTTATGTTCCTAATTTAAATTATCATCGTGGCTTGATTAATAAATAATAATTATACGTCTCGTTCAGGTATGGTTTTATGGCTTGCATCCTACAAAGTATTGCTAGTTTATATTTATTAGAAATTATTTGGCTAAAATAAATTAAATCATCGTAAATTCTTGTTTTGGGACATTTATGATCGGCTCGCTCTCGTTTTTTTCCCCCTCTCGACTGTTAAATATGATCGATGTGGCTAATCATGTTTGAACAGACGGTTTGCATGTTTGTCCTGACGGGGAGGTCCTCACGCCAGGTTCTGCGTGTTGGATCCTCAGCATCTCATGTGGAGCAGAGACCTACTAGCGCAATGCTTTTCTGAACACCCCGACTGCCTTTTATCAATTAGGTTATATGAGAATATAATAATTAAAGGAATTAATTAAAAAAGCGGTCATGATAGCTGAACGATTATTTATACTTGAAGAACATAGATGGTTGGTAGAAAAGGATAAAGGAAACATAAATAAATATTTATATTTTCGGGCGGATTGGAATATATTTTCGGTTCTGGCATAAACGCCTACTATTGAGATTCATAAATTAATAATGATTAAAAAAAAAAATATTTTCTAGATATTATCATTATTTTACTAAACAAAGTTTTTTACGTAACAAATTAGGTTTTTTTTTTTTTTTTGTTTAAGATATTATTTATTTATACCTTGTAATCATTTTAAAAGAAAAAATTCTATTAATCAAAAACAAGGTTATATGTTGCACTATATATTTATTACTATAAACATTTGTTTTTAATTAATTTATAAAAATTATTTTTAAATTAGTAATTTATTCACTTTGTTATAGGAAGGAGACTCGTGTTATTGACAGACATCGACATCGCCATTTGACGACTTGAATAGTGAAGGAAAGAAGGATGTCGACTGCCGCTAAATGCTGAATGTAGCAGCCCACCAGCGGGAACATCATCATCATATGAGACAATTCAAAGGTCTGTAAGAACATTTACGTGAGCGTTGAGTGAGATGGATATACGATTTTCAAAATTTCATTTGAATTCACTTGAATTCATTATAGAATATTATACCCTTTTTTTTTTAGGTTCATTTGCGAATTGATTCCTCACACTGGCATAGGATGTGTTGTTCTTTCCATTTAGTTAGGCAGGGCTTCCAGTAGAGGATTCAATTCGCTTTGGACCGATGTCCAAGAGACTAAGAGAATTCCTGTATTGTGTTTCTGTCTCTTTCGCGCAATTGAGAGAAAGAGTGTTTTTCATTCTCAGAAGCCCTGTGGTCAGTGGTGTGTTCTGGGTCCTTGGTTGTTTCAGGACAGAGTGAGTTAATGTTCAAGATGTTAGGAGTTCGTGTAGGATGTTGTTAGTTTTTAGGGTTCTTTTTTTCAGCATGCATTTTGAACAACGTCATTTTGTTACTGACTTGTGAGATGAGCAACCAAGGGAGTTCTTCAGTATCTTGTATCTACCTGACTTCCGTCCTAACTCATGAATGAATATCAGATCAATTAACTCTGCTTCTTTTTAGCTCGCTATCAAATGATATTGATTAGACAGGTGGGCGAAGATAATTGATCTGTGCATTGAGTATGGTTGTATGAGAGTGTTCCTTTTCCTCTTAAACTTTGGTTGGATTTGTGGGCGCGTTTTTCCTCGTTTTGTTTCCAAAACTGATTACCTGCCTTCCGAGAGTGTTCGCGTTTCTCTGCCGTCTGAAGAAAGAAAAGGAACTGCATTTTAGAATTAGATGACCGTCGCGGTCATAGATAGTGTGGGATTAGGTTAGTTTTTAGGATGAAGTCCTTGTTGAGCTGAAAGAAGTAGTCTACAAAGTAAGTTAAATAAATTTGAAATATTTGTCAATATAGGCTCTACCTAGAACATAGACTAATTGTATAATTCTTCTTTGGTTTTAGGTGGTTAAGGTGGAAGTGGGGTCTGAGATCGGCGATTCTTCCTTGCATTAACCAAATAGATTATTTCGTAGGCAATATTTAATCTAACCATTAAAAAAAAAAAAAATTTGTGCATTTTATTTTACTTTATTGAAAAAATAAAATTTTCAATTTACCCTTTTTTTTCTATTTATTTTATTTAAAAAGAAATTCGAATTTTTTTTTTTATTTTCCCTGGGGAAAAAATCCTCTAAAAGAAATGAAACACGAAATAAACTAACGGTCTATTAAAAGGATTTCGATGAGAAGGATTTTATAAAATATCGATATCTTTAGGAAAAGAGAGAGAGGGAAAGAAATTAAAGATTATTGATGAGAACGAATTTAAATATTATGAATATTAGGCACATTAAGGATTGTTTATTAAATTCGCCATCACTCACACAACAACAACAACAACATGTTCGAGCAAAAACTAATCAACCATAAGTTAAAGTGAAATTAATAAACCAATTTAGGCGAACGGTTTATTTACATGTTATTAGGCATCTTTTTTTTCCTACTCGATATTGTAAAGAAATATGTGCAGAGGGAGTGTGAGTTCTCACAAACCCATCCGCGTGTACACGCACTCACGCATCTATGCACGCACGCACGCATGCACGCTCACTTGATTTATCACGCTCGCAAGGAGCCGCCGATGATGCAGGCCGATCTCAATCAAAAATTCTTTGATTACCCTTTATCTCTTATATTACCGGGTGACCCACGACTAATGCTCTTCTAAATGTCTCTAACACAAAATTTTTTAAAATAATCACGAACATGCGACATTGTCTCAGAAAACCGTCTTCAGAAAATTTAATCTTATAGATGACAGGTCTTCAGATCTACCGTATCTGAATTTATCAAACCCATGGATTTTTTTATTTTCATAAAATAATAAAAGGTTTTGAGTGTTTTTATTACAATTCACAACGTTTCGACTATATTTTCTACAGTCATCATCGGATTTCCTAACTAACCATCTATTATTCATTTTTCGTTGAGTTCTCATCTAGTCAGGGAAATTTTACAAAAAAAAAAAAAATACAACTTTACGAAGTACCTGCAAATATTTTGAGAGTTGAAGCTTTCAAAGTTGTTATTATAAATTATGTTTTTTTTTTTTTTTAATTATCTAAGGACTTATTCTGCATCCGAGGCTATTTAGACTCCATCACCATATTTCTAAATTAATTGGTTTTCAATGTGCCAGGAAGCCTGGTAACGGATACCCCAAATGGCTTCAGTAGCCGAAAATGGTTTTAAAAAATGTAATAGGCCTACATAAAGATTTTGAAAATAAAAATACCTGATTTCTGCTAAACTGTGCTATATTTGTATAAAATACAACGTTTCGGTTACGCATTCTGTGGTCTCCTTTATGCATAAATTCTGATATAATCACACACATCTCAACCTAGAATGTAGATCGCTTAGATGTAAGATCTTTTGTGATTGTATCTGAATTTATACTTACAATTGTGTAGCCGATACGTTGTACTTTACACAAATATAGACATACCACAGTTTATTCGAAATCACCTGCAAATAATTCACATATTTAAATACAGGTGATAGTAAATTCTGATAGCTTAACGTCCGATGGTGGTGAATGATATAAAAGGAAATTATTGATTCTATTAATTAGAAAGTAACTTTTGCTCTATTTAATTCTCTAGACGTTTCGGCTAATTCTACCAATTTTCTTCAGGACCTTACAATATAATTATTGATCAAAAGCCATGAGAATAACATCTGTTTCAAAGCTATCAAAATCATAACCTTACTTTTTAGGTTAAGGACGCCATGTTTATTTTAAACACGGCGTTAAAATATTACCCACTAGACATGGCATTAATTTTTAACACTATTTACTAAATGTTAACGCTTTGGGTTTAAATTTTTGTTTACAGAATAGCTATTTGAGGCACGGAAGTGATTTTGAATAGCATTTTTTAACGCTGATTGTTTTCACATTACTTTTTAACAACCATTTCTTTATTTTAAATTTTAACGCCTGTTTTAGAGACCTGATTATGTGTTATATTAATTTTGGTTAAATAATCATTTAATAATTTTAAGGTCATTAAGAAGGCCGAAATGTCCACAGACATTATTTTTTAATTAAGCTTAGCTACCTCTCTTTTAGTCTGTTTCTTATCATTAATCATCAGATATATTTTTTTAATCTGCTGAATCAGTTGATCTGATTTTTTGGTTATTAAATTTAATATATCTTGGCTACGTTGAAAAATGAATTGCAATTGAAAGGATATGTTGTATTTTGGGAGAAGTTAAGCTAATTATTTAATCTTACCTCGAATTTTGAAATAAATATAAATATGTTCGACTCAACTCTCGGAGCACCCTGTATATATTGAAAGTTTTTATCACTATTAAGATTTTATCTTCACTATTGTTCGATTCCCAACGTGAACTTGTTTGTTATTTTTTTTTCTTGTTAGAAATAGAGCAGTTAATTGTAAACACGTTTTTCCTTGACAGTCAAATTAAACCTCTGTACTTTACTGCTCTATATTTAAGTTTTAGGAAGAAATTACAGGCTGGCTAACGCAACAGCGTAGGTCCAAACCGAATGATTGATACCGGCCCCAGAAATTATAGACGAAACCATACTGTAAACGAATTTTCACTCAGGTGAAGTGTTTTCTATTTCTGCACTTGATAAATCACTTCACTGTTCGAAAAAATGATGTGTATTTATTTTCTGCGGAGAGATTTTTTTTTTCCTCTCATAATTTAGTCTTGTCAAAATTATTTAACTCAAATTGGAGTTTGAAATAAATCTGATGTGGCCACATTTTTCTTTGGTACACTGGCATTCGTATCACTCTGTAAAACAAAAATTGGTGGGATGGTAATTAAAATGGGCTTGAGATATTTTCAGGACTTTTATTAAAGATCTCTCCTTCAGCTAATGTCGACGTTTCGGATTCACAATGACTCCTTCTTCATGACAATGCGGGGACAAACTAATTATTATTCTAATTAGGAAAATTACATGCTATGTTTCTGACAGGTGGAGAGAAAGTTGAAAAATTTTCATTTAATTATATAAATATAATTGAGAAAAGGTTTAATTAAATATTCAGAGTGTTTATTGATATCGTTGCCTTCAGGGCTGAGACCACCCCAGTGAATTCAGGGGTAGTTTATGTATATAACGATAACCCTGCGGTTACTCTCCCTTCTAATAATACTTTTTTCTTTATTTTTTGCTTGTGGCTTAGTCAACCAGCCAGTCCACTGTATACATATAGGCCTTATAAAAATTACAATCGTTAAAAAATACATAATTACAAAAAAAATATTGTACATAAACATATTTACAAAAAATACCTTATTTAAAAAACATAGTTATCAAAAATACATTATACCAACAATACTTTATACTGCCTGTTCTCGTCCCGCGTTCGCTTCCCGTCCCAAGGGAGAAAAATTTATTTCATTTGAATTGGCTACCAATCACTTGAAATAAATAGGGAATGGCCTTAGATGCCGAAAAAAGACCTTAAACAAATTTAAACACTTTTTTTTAACACTCACACATTTTTTCCATTCACATTCACACGCACACATACACACAGTCTTTTCGGCAACTTAGGCCATATAAGACTTTGACGATAACCGTTAATTATTAGTATATATTTGGTATCCAAATGGCTTAAATAAAATCATCGGGCTGCCTGGGGTCCGAACCCTCGACCCTTGGTACACAAGGTAGGCGCGCTACCAACTACGCCAAGCCTGAGGGCTTTACACTTTACAACAAAATATTTTTTAAAAGAATACACTGATAAACCATAAACTTACTAAATTTAACAAATTGTATATTATTAGTCGCAAATAATATGATTACATACTAAAATTGTTATGCTCAGGGTTCCACATCTTGAGGGTACGCGAATGGCGACCATGAGTTACCCGAGCTGTGACTGGCAGCTCTTCTGTTCTTTGAATGTCAGTCTCTTCCTTCTATATTTTCAACAGTTGTCAGATGGACAGGTCTGTTCTATTCCTTCCCTGTCGAAAAAAATATTTTGCCGACCCCGCACTGCGGGAATAATAAGGCGAAGAAAGAAGAAGAAGTCAAACTAAAATTGTTCTAAATTCTGTTTAATAAAAGTACTATTTGGGCTGCAGTTCTAAATTTATTCAGTTTTTCAAGTTCTTGTGGATTTGGAGATTTTAATAATTGAAAGGCAGTTTTGAGTCTCAGAAATTGCGATTGATTTTTGTTGAAATTATTTGAAAGGCTTAGCCGGAGTATTGAAGCAGTTACAGAAAGGCAATGGATTAATATTAACCTTGCTAGGTGATCTGGTGTTCTAGTGATAATTGGCTAATTAATATATGTAGAAGATAATATATTCAATTTTAAAACTAATGAACAAGGAAGAAAAAAAAAATATTCAAATCAAAAAGTCAACACAAACAATTTTTCTAGTTTTATAAAATAGACATGTGAACTTAACGAATTATTTATTAAAGAAAGTGTGAAAAAAGACCAGACAAGATTCCCTCTTGGAATGTTAATATCTTTTTAGGAAAAAAAAAAAAAAAAAAGATTAAGAAGATATCTTGGAATTAAGTATCCCGTTTTGCACCATTTGAACGCCCACCAATAAGAATTGAAAATTTATCTCCAGTCGGCTGCTTAAATTCTCGCCAGCATCCCATTAATCGTGCTTTTTTGGAGTGGGGGAGGGAGGGGGGGGAGCTCCGGTATTTTTGGGGGCTCCACGGGTCGCCCTCGGCGACCCCCGACACGGAAACCACATTAGTCTTGCTCTCTCGAGGACGGCGATTATGTTCATCGTCTCCGCGGCCCTATCGGCTAAACATGGATGGCCAATTTAAGCCGACACTCGGCTCCAATTTGTTGCCATTTAATTGCGCCCATGTTTTATTATTTTATGAACCTAAACCTTTTTTTTTAATAAAAAAAGAAAAGAAAGAGTTGGAGAAAAATATATGGAAGTGAATTTATAATCAAACGACGAATTAAAGTTTTTTTTTCTTTTCCGAGTTTCAAATAAATGTCCGTACAGGATTAATTTATTAGCATTCTTCTTCTTTTTTAATTCTAACATATTTACTTTTGTTTTACAGGAATAAAATTATAGATGATTCATAACTTTGATTTGAAATTTGAATATTATAAACAGATGATCTTAATGGATTTTGTGAATCTTCAAATATCTAGACATTTATTATATTCATTTTATTTTTATTTTTTGCATAACCGTTCATTGAAGTTTTCGTCATCTATGAAAATTAAAGTTGTCATCTTTCTATTATTAATACTACATCTCAAATCAAATGGTGGCTTTGAAAATTATTTGAAATATTTTCTTGTGTAGGAACGATTTTTTTTATTGGGGGTAGATACAAGACCGAATTTCAGAAATTTAGAGAAGTTATTTCTTTCTTCTAAATTAAGACACCTTGAATATTTTTTTTTACTTTCTCTTATTTATCTATAGATATGATAATATATACGGATATATAGAAAGAATTGGATTTATGTCAATAACTTGACGTCGATAATTTAATGGAAATACACGTTTTGAGGTCTCCTGAGTCTCAAAATCCCGCAAAATGGTTTGTCTGTCTATTGTTCAAAATAAAGCAAGAAGGAAATGCTATGAGGATGAAATTTTATATTTAAGTTAAGCACCCCATGAGGCCTGAAAATAAGCTTTTGAACAAAATCGCCCAAAAAGTACTATTACTTTACTGATTTAATTTTTCAGTTTTATTTTCGTTTTTCTCAAAATTGGTTCTAACCATTTGATTAAAATTCTACTATTTTTTAGATGCTCTTTAAAAAGTATGGGCCTATCAGTAAAGTTTTTTGTGAAAATTGTTTGAAGTGCACTTTACTGATGTAGTATTTCAGATTTTTCAAATTCATTTCCCGTCTCTTCCTTCCATAGATCCAATGCTAAATCTCTATGGGGATTTTCATGTTTGTAACTTTTTACACATTTAAAAAAATTTTTCCACATCTTATGAAATTTTATATTTATTTAGGATTCTCTATTGTGTATAAAATTTTCGAATATGAGATTAAATTTTTGAAAAATAATCATAGTTTATTTCAAACAATCAACATTTGAAATACACAGAGCCTATGGAAATTTTGAATCAATTGACTTTTTTTACTTTTTTTTTACTTATGAAATGCAAGTGGTCAAGTTTTGAACTATGGAGTTATGGGCAAATAAATATGGTTATATCTCGACAGCTTATCTTCGGTATTCGAAAGTTGTGTGCTGTGCGTTAAGTCACACCAGATTTTTAGATTGTAAAACAAATTTAATTCAACTTTTTTACTTTTTTCCCCTTCTATCGTTAATTAAACTTCGTTTATAGCAGAATAGAAAGGGATCATTAACAGATCACTGGCGTTTTTTTGATATTTTAAAACCTTCATCTTCTTGAAATATGATAGTTGCATTGCAAAAGAGAGAGAGAGAGAGTAATCCTTTGATGCTTCTTTTAATATATTCCTTTTTTTTTTAATATTACGAAAATTAATTTAAAAAGGGTTTTATTTTGTGGATATTACGAGATTTTCTCTATTAATGTCTTTTCTTAATTCTTATTTATTTTATTGGCCTTGGCATCGGATAGAGCGCATATATTAATTGATAATCATTATAAATTAATTAATTATGCGATCGGCAACCTTCATATTTTTTCATCACTCATCTTCGAATGAAATACATTTTATAAATATTTGTAAATATTGCACTTTGATTAATTTTGGAATAGAAAAATTAGTATCTTATTTACCAATTGAGTTCTATTATAATTTATACAAAAAAATCTGGTAAGAAAAATTCATGTAAAGTGTTATTCACACTAGATATTAAGAGGGAGGTAAGAAAGCGATTAGCCGAGGGAATAAAGCAGTAGAGCTTATAATCCTGAGTTGAAAACAACTCAAGTTCAAAACTGCCTCATGACAAAAAACTCTCCAACTCTATTTGAGATGCCTCTTCATGAGGAAGGAAACGGGAACTCTTCTCAGTATTATTCCCACGACATTCAGAGTAACCATAACATGTCAGGTCTTGCGCTAATTAGATTGAAGAGAAGAGAGAAATTTTGGTTCAAATTTTATTTAATCTTTAGGTATTTTCGGCTTCTGAAATCATTATGATTATTATTCAAATTAGTAATCAACATTAAAATAAAACAATCAATTCCTAAGAAATGATCTTACTATATAAAATCTTTCTAATTAAATTTTATATCGTAAAAAAAATTAATTTTTAATATACCAGGGTGTGCCTAGAAACCGCCTTTTACTTTGAAAAATCCTGGCGGCCAGTTTTGGTACTATACAGTCTAGTTATTGAGTTTGTTTGTTTGGTTTCATGTCTGTTCTAAGTTTCCGAACTCAAAAAAATTCCAATTTCCATACTCCCAACATTTTTTCACCACGTCAAACATGTCAACCTTTGTCTCCTCAACAAAGTGATTTGCGGACGGCGTTGATTTTTTGCTATCATTTGAAAAACGGCCGTGGAGTCTCATCGAATGCTTGTAGAAGCTTTTAGCGACTATGCTCTTGGTGAAACACAGTGCAGCAATGGTTCAAAAATTCAAGAGGGGAGATTTTGACATTAAGAACGAAGCTTAATGGCCGACCGCCCAAAAAGTTTGATGACACCCTGATTTGCAAGAATTGTTGAATGAAGATTCAACTCAAACACAACAACAATTGGCAGAACAGTTAAACGTGACTCGGGAAACTATTTCCAAGCGTCTGAAAGCTATGGGGAAGATCCAGAAGATCGGGAAATGGGTTCCACATGAACTGAACGAAAGGCAGCAAGAGAACCGAAAAACCACTTTGTGAGATGCTGCTCGCCAGATACAAAAGAAAGTCATTTCTTCATCGAATTGTTACTGGAGATGAAAAATGGATCTTTTTTTGAAAATCCTAAGCGTCGAGCATCATGCGGTATCTCCAGGTGAGCCATCAATGACTCCAAGACCAAATCGATATGGACGAAAGACAATGCTTTGTGTTTGGTGGGATCAGAAGGGAATTATCTATTACGAACTCCCTGAAACTGGCGAAACTGTCAATACGGAACGTTATCAACAGCAAATGGTGAAATGAACCAGGCTATACGCCAAAGAAGACCAGAATATCAAAAAAGGCAGCACAAAGTCATCTTGTTGCACGGCAACGCTCCGTCACACGCTGCAAAACGGAACCAAAGAAACCATATTGAAACGTTTGGGTGGGAAATTCTCACACATGCGGCTTATTCCCAGACTTGGCCCCAACGGACTATCACTTGTTTTCATCTTGGGTCACGCTTTGAGGGAGCAGCAGTTCACAGATTACGAAAATGTTGCCAAATGGCTCGATGAATGGTTTGGCTCGGAAAGAAGACGAGTTTTTTTGGAGAGGGATTCATAAGCCCCCGAAAGATGGGAGAATTGTATTGCTAACGAAGGAAATTACTTTGAATAAAATATCTTTTTTCACTTTTATAAAATATGTAGTTATGTGCGCACCTCTAAAGGTCGGTT